>NNCF01126659.1:51614-69587 GCA_002313205.1 Laupala kohalensis | reverse complement strand
AAATTAGAAATTTAGATCGCTGAAATTTTCCTCTCGGACATACGACGAAGGCGCCAATGACACGTAATTTTGTTTAACAAATAGAAGAAACATTTATATTTGATTGTCAAATGATACTGCAGGAACAACGAAGAGATTTCTAATGAAACTCGCGGAGAGGAATACATTTTAGTTTTATGTCAGTGTAATATGCATTATGACTCTGAAAGGCTAAACCTTCACAACATCTAGGGTTTTCTTTTTTCCTTTTTAATGTTTGTAGAAAAAATAAATTTATCTACAATAATGTAGTGTAATTAGAAAAAATACAAAATAAGAATACAGGGACCCTGAAGATGATTCTAAACTAGCATCACAACATTGACCACGCACGATTAAATTGCAATAGACTGTTTAACAAAAAATAAAGTAATTGATTGTTTATAATAAAATTGCATAATTAATAGAGCATATACCTTTTTCTTTAGTAAATATTGTTCTCCAAATGTATAATGTTGTAAATCTAGATGCTATATGAATAAATATTTATTGAAAATATGGTTTGGATATATATTAGACCCGTTTCCTACTCAATATTTTTATTAAAATAAAGTTTTAATACTTGGGGTATAATTACGAACTCCTGAATTTCTTTTAGTATCATTGTTTTCTTTAAATATAAATTATTTGCTTTTAAATTCAATATAAAATTTTTTTGCACGTGTTTATTGAAATTTTGAAGAACTTTTCTAAATTCTTCGTAAAATATATCATTGAACACTTTCATTTACACATGAAAAAACTAAAATATCGAAACTTAAAGAGAACGTGAATAGAAATTATTTTATAGAAATTTTGTCGTCTAGTCGGCAACTTTGCTAAGATGAACTTTGTTCCTGCCACGTTGCCATGTGAGTCGTGTTTCTCTGTGGAGGGGGAACCTGTCTCACACCTTGTTCCTTGTTCCTCTCACACAGGTTCCCCCTCCACAGAGATACACAAGATAATCTGATCAGATAAGATAAGATATTGGAAACATTACTACTTAGAGACGCAGTTAAAAGAATTTATTTCAACAAGGTATACTAAATAATGATATTATGCAGAATTATTAAAATAATTCTGAGGATGACGTCAATTTAATTTCAAAGTATAATTTCACTTTATTATTACAAATATTACAAAGTTCTGGTATCAAATAAAATAATTTTAACTGTAATTGCACTCTCAACTCAATTAATTATATTATTTATAAATCTATTAAATCTTAAACCCCGCGGAATGGAAACAGGCAAATCAAGAAAAAAAAAGAATGTCATTCATTGTCGAAACGACTAAAACACGCAGACTAGAGTGGCTATTTATTTGTTCGAATTTTTCAACAGACATTTTACCTCCTCCAGTAAAAGTGTAATTGGCTGAGTACACTAATGCACTGCTATTATTGTTCTCTTATCACAAGGTGGGTTCGAATCCAATTGAAACTTGTCAACTGATTTTTGAAAATGGTTTATACCACAATTCAGCTCGTAATATCTGTTTGGGAACTGTAATGAACGAAACCTTAATTCATGCTCTCACATTGCTTAGGAAAAACTTCAAACATACGCTGAGCAATTGTCAATTCGGCAACGTAACATTACGACATACATGGCAACGTGGCAGGGCAGTTTACGACAAAGTTCATATGCCGACGAGACGACAAAGTTTAGTAAATAAATGATAGTAGTAATTTCAAAACGAAACTCTGAAGTGCGTTTATTTATGCGTGTACCATACTGTTCAGTTAACATTCTGTCATTAATATGTGAGGGCATTAGCATAACCTAAGGTAACTGCTGTGTATAGTAAAATGTGGAGTGTACCAACGTCAAACCTAATCAAATTTCTGCCGCATCCTGATCTCAATTCTTAAAACGTAATATTTTAGATTTACAACAGAAATCCTGTCGTTGCGACCGAACGTCTTACATTGACGACAGAAACCCTATTGTTATCGACGGAACGTGTATATTTTAAGACAGAAACCCTGCCGTTATTTCTATCCAGTATATTTTATTTTATATTCTATTTTACGACGGAAATTCTGGTTCTTATTTCTATCCAGGATTATGATATTTTACTACTTCCTCACCAAAATTATGTGTAGTTTTGGTACATATGAGATTATTACGAATTTCCCAAAACTAGAGAACAATACGAACGTGACTCTAAATATAGGGCTAAGGAAACATGTAAGAAAATTATTCTAAATTATATGATTCTGTAGGACGTGATTGAAGTTTTGAATTTAGCGCGCTTCATACAGCTCAACCGATGTACAAGTTCTATAAATAATATATTATTCAGTTCATTATACTTTGTTACCTCTTACTTTATTTGGAAATTTTTTATCACATACTTGTTTCGTTGTCGGACAGGCATTTCAATGTACCTGTTACGGTCAAAACCTCCACTTGTTTGCCAACCAGTCATTTGAGACTCCCGATGCTAGAGGTGAATGACATGTCATCCGGGTGAGGCGGCAATTTTAAAGGTTAAATCGTGGTGCTTTTCATTTTTGACCCTGGTTCTGTCGAAACGACAGGTAAAGTTCTATCGGAACTACAGCCTATCGTGCCCAATTTACTACAGAAAAATAGTGTTGTAAATTCTATCGTAAGCTGTCTCGTACAATCCTGTCGTAACGACAGAAAATTTCGGTCTTAACTTCCGCCACTTTTCTGTTGTTTTTTTTAAAATTATTGTGTTCATATTGTTATTCGTATAAAATTGAAATCTATATCCCCCTTTTTTTTTCTTCAAAAAGTGGTAAATTCGTTCTCAGAGATTCTCCTTGTTCAACTTTTGTATGTAAATTGTATGATTATGATATATTAGCGTACATTAAAATAATTATCTTATATGTCAAGTACTTTCTCAGCCAATGATTAAGAAAATCCAAATACTTCAAGATATTAGTCTCTTCAGACACATAGTTTTAGGAAAATATTTTTGTAACCTGACATACAAGTACCTTCTCATAAAGAAGTAAAATTGAATTATAAGAAATTCCCCCCAAAACTGTAGAAATTATTTAAAGAACATTAATCGAGTATGAAACTTTTTGCTTCTCGGGTACTCCTCACTCTAAATTCACAAAATAGCAAGACCTCAATAAATTACATGAACAATAATATATTAATTTTTTCAAAATCCGCAAAATTTCCCTCAATTTTCAGGGATAAGTGTAAGTATTCATTTATCTTCAAATATCGACCGATTAGGACAGTAACTTGGAAACATTACGTACTTCAGTTGTTTTATGCGACCTCCAAGTAAAATGGAATTACTAGAAATGTTTTCAGGAAATTAAAATTAAACCTGTATTTGAAGGTCTAATAAAATATTTAGCTTCGACTAATAAAATATTTAGCACCTCATACTCTTCTAATTCAAATGCTCAAAATAATAAGTTCTCAGTACTTTATAAACGTGTAAACAAGGAATAGATCAGAAAAATGTTGATTTTTTTCAAAATTCACTAATTTTCCCTTGAATTTTAAGAATATGTGTAAGTATTAAATTCATTTGACCTCACGTATCGATTGATAAGGTCAAGATATAAAAATAATTCCTTTGTTTGGTGTACTTAAGCCCCAAGTAATATCAAATTATTTGATTTCTTTTTCGAAATGTTACAAATTCACCCTTGATTTTGAAGGTCATACAATGAGATTCATCCTACTTCTAATTTTTCCTGTAATATGTATTTCTTTGATTTAAATCTTATTTTAAAATGTTCTTTGATTTAAATCTCTAGCTCTATCCGTTCGGTTAATACATGATTTTGGAACGAATGTGCGGCTCCCGGCATCAGGAGGTGAAACACAGAATGGTGCATAAGTTTTCTATTAATTTCATATTATTATGATTTTGAAAAATTAGGATGCTGTTCATATGTTCTTAAAAGCCAGTAAGGAAAATTATTTCAATCTTATAATATAGATAGATTTTATTTCTTCCTGAGTAAAAGAATATTGGTGTAAGAAAATTCCTGGCAACTCGAGTTTATTCTGATATCTAGTTCATTCTGATAACATCCTGTCCCGGGTTTTGCTCCGGTTTTCCTTCGGGTAGAGGCGGATTTCTCATACAGGTTCTCTAGGTTTTGTCTAGGGGCGTGTTTATTGTAACAATAAATCGTGAATTTAGTGTTAATTCAATTCTTATGATTTTTAAACACTATACTCAGAATAATCTAGTTCGATAATAATTTGTACACACACAGACACACACACACACACGAAAACACACACACGAAATCACACACACAGACACACACACACAGACACACATACACACACATATGTATGTAAATAAAATGTATATAAATAATAAAATTTATCGTCAAAAAAGCAGTTACAAACTTCGTATGGACATGTGGAGAGCAGTAAACTACTTGACTCTCCGGAAGCAAACAAGGGACCATCATATCAATTTGAACTTGTAACATATTTTTTTGATCTGCTGAACATGTTTAAATGCCCGCTCAAAAAGAATATCTTGCAATTGATTGGCTTGCACGAAGCATTCTCGGGTTCGTATCACATGTTTTCTTGAACATGGTTTGCACCTGTTCTCGAAATTTAACATCAGCTGGACAGTCGCTTGTTCCTGCTGTAATGTTATTGGTTAACAATTAAATGTTACCGCGACAGGTGTTCTGTCAGAAAATAGAATTGATTTTACTCATGAGCTACTTGACATGGTGAAAGTCGTTATAACCGCGCAATGTCGGATTCTGAAAACGAATCGTATGAAACACAGTTAAAAATAGCAATTTTGGGAGAAAGCGCCAGTGGCAAAGTACAAAGATTTTCAGTGTATTGATTATTTTTTAAATGTATTACAACGCAAAATGTGGAACACAAACGATTATTCATTGAAACCATAAATTTATTGAATATTAATTTCAATATTTCTTGTCAAATTAAGATTATGATATAGTTTTTTTTTCTGAAATAGTATCGATCTGAGTTAGTTTATTTAGTGTATTACCACTCGTATTACAGATATACTTCTCATAACATTACTAATAGGCTTTACTTCTCATAACATGCTAATATTTCTTTAAATTATGATGTTGAGATGTATATATCCCTAAGTGTTTTCTGATTTATCTTTTGTCATTTGTTTCGTATGTACTTCTCTTGGTGGAAAAAAGACCAGTATTGTAACTCGCTACTGTCATGATGAATTTGTTCGTCAATACTATCCCACTGCTGGAGTGGATTTCTTTTTAAAGAAAACAATGCTGTCAGGTGGGAAGAATGTGACTCTCCAGATCTGGGATGTTGCGGGACATGCCTTGTCTGGGAATATGCTTGATAAATATATTTTTGGAGCAAATGTAAGTACTATAGAGCATGATAACTAGTTTTGAATATTACATGGGCCAATACCTGTTTTTCTTTATTTCTAGATTGTATTTTTGGTTTTTGACCTAACAAATGTAACTAGTTTTGATAAGTTGGAAATGTGGTTGAATGCTGTTCAACATCTTACATCCTCTCAGTTGCATAAGCCAATGATTGCTGTTATTGGGAACAAATGTAAGTATTACTTTTGTAAACTACACAATTCTTTCTTTGTTTCTTTTTTTATTCTATATGATATCTCAATCTAATTACAGGTGACCTAGAACATCAAAGACAAGTTAGACTTGACAAGCAAAATCGGTTTACTCAAGAAAACGGATTACTTTGCCATTTAGTTTCAGCTCGAACAGGAGAAATGGTAAAATAATACAGATTTTAAAATTCCCTATCATATCATTTTTTAAATATCTATAAAAATTTTCTCCTTTCAAATATTTGTACCCATTTCTTTGAAATTCTGGGTATTGAATCATATATTTGATCAATGTACAAATAAGCTATAAATAATTCCTTGTCAAAATTATGACAAACAGCTTTTTACTACTATATAAGCATACTATACTTAAAAATGTATATCCCCAAAATGGGTTTTGATCACAAGCTTCTATCATTTGATATATGTATGGCTTAACTCTCTTTATCAATGTTCAGGCAAAATAGTTGAAACAAATAAACAATGTACTGACTTTCATTGCCTCTTTCATTCATTTTCTAAAGGAATTTAGAAATTTTACTTGGTTACCTATAAGTTTATAGATGTAAATTTCATATTTCTTAACTGTTGCATGGCTTTTATTAGAAACTCTGATGCAATTGCTTGAGTTGCTGTATTTTTTGCAAACAGATTTCTTTGTGCTTCCAAAAAACTGTTGCTGACTTTCTTGGCATACGACTTAGCCGTGCAGAACAAGAAGAACAACAACCTGTTATGAAAGCAGAAATTGTTGAACCTGCTCCTTCAGAAGCTAAAGTAACTGTTCAGCCAGTTACTTCTCGGTCATCTGTATGCACCATTCAGTAAATATTATGAAGCGGGAAATAAATCATTCTCTTTTTTTTTTTGGTTGTGTTAGTTATAGCAAAATGTCCATGTTCTCAAACATATTGTATAATTCATTTTTATTTGTTTCTTCAAACTTCACATTGAATGACGAGTTCTAAGTGTATTGTTCTGATTATGATTGGGAGTAGTTTCAAAATAACAGTTCCTCTTGATGAAATTGATTGCTCCCTCTAATGAAATATTTGTTGTTTTTTTTCATTAAAACATTCAGTAATATGTGTCCCATAAAAATCAGTGTATTAACCAGAAATCCAAGTTTGAGGTGTCAGTGAATCTTATTCCTCAAGCTATTGTGCTACGTATTTTAAATGTTCATCTGATGACTTTTAGGTGTGATTTTCTTTTGTCATGAAAGAAATTTGAGTAAAGAACATACTAGTGTTATGAATGTTTATGGGTATAGTTAATTCTAGTAAAAGGGCAAAATTTAATGTTATTGATATTGGTATTTAACTATATTTTAGAATTCGTAATAGGTTCTCTTGTTAGATTAAGTTCTTATTTTTTGGAAGTAATTGACATATAGTATTTTAAGTATTAGCTTGTACCTAAAAACATTTCCTATTTTCTTTAGTTAAATAACTAGGTCTAATGGTTACATGTATTAGGTCTTGGGTTTACTGAGGACAATGATGCTCATTCAACTAAACAGTAAATCTCCTAGTGTGTCATCTGTGAGGCCACTTGGGCAGAGAAAGTCATCAATTCTCTCTAAACTTATTAATCATCTGAATTTATCATGAGTATAAAAGTATTAAAGGCCACTTTCAATAAACAGGTGATGTTTTTGTGTGTTAAACTATTGTCTTAAATGGTATTTCTTTTGTGTAACTTTTAGATCTATGGTGATTTGATATGTTTGGTCCTGTCAGTAAATGTCAAAAATTTTGTTGTATATTCTACTTTACCGCTGAAAATTGGAAAATTGGATTAACTAATTTTAGTATGCATGAAATGACTGTTGTTTAATCACTTAATAGTGGTTGTTAAAACACATGATTTTTTATTGGAATCTGGTACTATAGTGAATATTTGTTTGTGTATATTTTAATATCGATTCATTCCATTATTTGTTCAAATAAGGTATTTTTGCTATAAATGTTAATGAGAAAATATTTTGTGGTTTAAATATTAATTCTTCTTAGACCTGGAATAAATATTCGGTGTTGAAGTTTCAAACCTTGATTTCAAAACTTAACTTATTACTGATTAGTCCAGATGTTTATTGTTGATGGTAAATGAAGATGATAATATTTATTATCTCTGAGGATTAATTTCCGTCTGCATGACAATGATAACTTTTTATTAATCCGTCCATTCAGGAATATGATTAATATCACCTGACAATTTTTCATAGAAATAATGGGAATTCTATTTTAGGGAGGATGTTTTAATAATGGAACATAAATTCATAGCTATATATACTTTAATGTTTACATATGTTACTATACATTGTTTATAAGCTTGATTCAGTTGTTTGCACATGCTTGCACAATATGTGATTTATTCTTAAAGTACCAAGATTATATTTTGTAATTCCAAATCAAAATGTATTTAATTCAGAGTTGTACATTTTTTGTTATTTAATTGAAACTCATAACTGAATAGGTAGTGGTAAGCCAAGTGAAGTTCACAGACTATGGAAAGATAATAATGTCTGTAAATCTGGTTATCAACTCAAGAGATATGTAAATTTAATATGCTTTCAGATACGTCTTGAAAACCCTGCCTTTTTCTTACCTTATTATTACCACAGTGCACTTGCCAAGTATTAATTTTATTGAATATTTACATACTCCTACTATCACGTAGGACATAATACCTCTTTTTTAAAATTAAGTGAAGAAACATACATCTTGGCAGTAGTCCTGATGTAGATTACCATGATTGGTTCATGAGACTGAACAATTTTAAGAACCTAGTGAAGTAATGTGTGTAGAAAGAAATATTGTCAAGAGAATTTAAGAAGCGCGATAAGAAATCATTAATTGGCAATTTACCTATGTCTAAAGACTACTCCCAAAGAAATATATTATATGTAAGTTGATGATAAACTCATGGTGGATGAATAGAGGGTGATATTGTTGTAAAAAGATATAGTTCAATTCAGTTGTTTGCAGATGGTATGGGAGAAATGTGATAAGTTGGAGTGATCATAATAATTGTTCTAGTTACGTAAGTGCCTACATATGTGGGTTTGATGGATCATGGTGATAAAAAGGTCAAAATAAGGTTTTATGCTTATACAATGCATAATAATGTTCTCAGTATTATATATTGTAATTATATTTTCATTTATATTATTCAGTTTCTTATTTGGATACCATTTTCATGTATTCATCATTCTAAAGAAATACATCAGTTTTAACTTAAACTCTCAATGGAAATTACACCCTTTATATTTATAAGAGAAGTTTGTCAATTTCAATGAAATACTTTGGTTAATATTGGGTTTAGAATTAGCCTTATTTTTCAGGTGAGAAGAGCTTTGAATCAATTGTTCACGCCTAGTCATTAAAATAAAAAGCTTTATTCTCATATTTTTAATGTTCAGGAATGAGTATATTTATTCAGTTTTATCAATTATAAAATGTACAAATACATCAATTTACTATAAGCTGTATTTTTTGTGATAGTCAAATTGTTTTTTGCTAATGATATTCTCCTTATTGTTTTTTGTATGAAAATACACCTGTTTAAACAACATGCAGAGAAAAGGAGTTTTTCTGTATAATCATTTTACTTCTTTTTATTCTGAAATAAAAAGTACCACACAAGAAACATACAATTTAAATTAATTTTCCTTATAATTTTACTTGAACTTCTAGTCTCTCAAGACTGATCAAGAGAGAAAATTTCAGTTGAGCTGTGTGGAATGTGAATCCCAATCATGAGTGAAAGATTTAATGATGTAATGTATGAAACCTTAGTAAAATATATTTATTTTCTAGCTGGGTCCCCACCGCAGCTTTGCTCGCGTAGATTTTGTAATATGTCTCCAAATTTATTTTTATTAAAAAAAACTGACCTGCCTAATATTAAGTTTGTACGCTTTCCTGAGATTTTGTGATTACTCAGTCAGTGGTATTGTGTGTGTGTTTTTTACGAGGGTAGGTGGAAATCTTCCAAAGACACCTTGTAGTCCGTACCACAAGATGTGTGGGATTTCTACCCACTAAAACCACCTCCCTTTTACCGTCATACCTCCCACAGGACTGCCATCAAGCCTTACTTCGTGACAGGAGTTCATTGGCACCAAACCTCATCTGTTAGTGGATTGCTCTTCTTTCCTTCTCCTGCAGACGTAGGGATCGTATAAGTTAGGCTGAGTAACTGGTCACAACCTCCCACGCTTCTCTGTTCGCTATCATCAGAGTAACTAGTTCTTCAGGCTCATGTCTTCCGCCCACTAGTCGATATATTTCTTCTCTCTCGTTTTTGAAGCGAGGGCATACGTAGAATACTCTGCATCCTCCACAACTTCTGAGTACACAGTATACATCGCAACGTCTTCCAGTTTAAATCGGTGTTGGTACGACCGGAAACAACCCTGCCCTGTCAGGATTTGGGTGACGCAGTGGTCTACTTCACCGTGACGTCTGCTGGTCCATTCTCTTATTTTTTGGGACGAACCTGTGCGTCCACCGTCCCTTATCCACACTATCCCACCGTGTCTGCCACTTGACCATAGTGATTTCTTTCTTGAGCTGCAAAGACTTCCTTCAACGCGTCGTTGTCCTGACGTCTCTTGTAGATCCTCATCCGCCATCAGTTCGATGGGAGGCATACCCCATATCACAAACTGCTTCATAGGATACTGTACGGAAAGCGGCTGCTACCCTCAATTCACTTCTGTGGTAGGTCGAGACCATTTCTCGTTTGTAGCTATCAATACTTATTGCATCGGCCCATACTGGAACAGCATACAACAAGATGGACGCGCTCATACGCTAGGAGCTTTCTCCAATTTTGTCTCGGACCACCGATGTTTGGCATTATGTGTGACAGGGCGGTCGCAACATTTGCAGCCTTCCTACTCACACTCTGCAGGTGTTTCTTAAAGTTCAGTCATGAGTCAATGAGTACGCCAATGTTTCTCACTGAAGATTGAGAACGAATCTCTGAATCTCCAACTGTCAGAGTGATGGACTCAGTAATCTTTCGACTACTGACGAGTACCACTTCGGTCTTCTGGTCAGCTAGTGTTAGGCCAACAGTGGAAAGCCATCCGCGAATAATCGCCACGGACTCATCCGCAATACACTTCACTTCCTCCAGGAGCTTGGCTACGACGACCAGTGCTACGTCATCCGCGAAGCCAATTAATTTCGCACCTTGAGGAAGAGTCAGCCTGAGAATGGCATCGTACATGATGTTCCACAGAATAGGGCCCAGCACTGATCCCTGTGGTACACCACCAGTGACGCAGTATGTTCTTGACCCTTCTTCTGTATCATACATCAAATGTCGGTCTCGGAAGTAATTCCCAGTGACTCGTCTAATGTTCGGTGGGATCCCCATGACCTTCAGCGCTTCCTTTATGAAGCTCCATCTTGCCGAGTTGAAAGCATTCTTAACATCCAGGGTTACGATGGCACAATTGTGCTAACTACGCATATTCCACCTCTTGCCTTGGATAGCATTCTGAGCCATGCCGACTGCTCCTGTAATGGCGTCCACTGTTGAGCGAGACTTTCTAAAGTCATACTGATTGTCCGCCAGACCGTTTATCCCCTCAGTGAATTGTAGCAGTCGATTAAAAATAATTATTTCCAACACTACCAGTCGTATCCAGCAAGCATATTGGACGACAGTACGATGGATCGTCAAATAATCCCTTACCCTTTGAAAGAAATACCAGTTATTGTCGCTTCTATTGTCGGGGGAATATTCCTTCATGCAGACAAGCATTGTATACCTGCAGAAAATATTGAGGGTTCTTCATAATTGCTACCTTGAAGACAGCATTTGGGATTTCATTCAGCCCTGGGGTTTTTCTATCCTTCAGTTTGCTACAAGCTAGATTCAGCTCATCGAGTGTAATGGTAGGCATTTATTCTTCAGAGCCCGCTTCATCGACAACTAGGTTGGTCTCCTGCTGCTGCGGGAACAGTTTTAACAATTTTCTCCAGCAATTTACGACAGGTTGGCACTAAGCTTGGGGATTTCTTCAGTTTTGCCATGACGATCTTGAATGGCCTTCCTATAAGGTCGCTGTCTACAGTTTGATATAACTCTTTCCAATATTCCTCCTTGCTTGACTTAATCGCCCATTTCAGCTCTCTCCGTTCCTGTCTATACTTTTGCTGGAGAATATAGTAATTAGGCTTACCACTTGCTCGTTGAAACAGTCTTCTGGATGAATGGCATATCTTCCAGAGTTTCGCAATCGCATCGTTCCACCAGTAAACTGGAGATCTGAGAGTGTTTCTTCGATTTCGGCATCGACACGTCGCAGGCATTGCAGATGAACGAGATGAGTTGTGTCATTATCTCTGCTGATCCACATAGTTCTACCCCCTGATCCATAGTGAAATCGAAGGTATCCCTGTCGAATGCATTGGCCTTTCACCTTGCTCTCCTGCAACTGCTTTGAAACTTCCTGTGCTGCCGATGGTCGACAGCGAAAGGGATGACCTGATGGTCGACAGCGAAAGGGATGACCTGATGGTCGCTATGGGTATAGATATCGCTCACTAACCGGGTTGTGACCTGTTTATTGAGCCACACGCCCATGAAGGTAAGATCAATGAGATCTTACCATCTTTGGTGAAAGTGGGAGCCATGTCGTCAAGTTACACAATTTCAAGAGGGACTAAGGACTCAAGTAGAGTAACGCCCCTTTGATGTGTGAGACGGCTACCCCATTCAGTAGTCCAGGCATTGAAATCACCCGCGATAACCACAGGATGTCTCCCTATAGCATCACTGACAAGTCGCTCACCATTACATCATACTCCTTAGGGTGCAGGTTGGGTGCGGCATTACAGCTATAAATAAACATGTTATTTATTTTAGCCCAACATCCAAATTTTTGGCTTTACATTTTCTCCTGTAACGGGAATTTACCATATGCACAGAGAGCCGCCTGCCAGATAAATCAGATACCCATGCACCACTTACCGCGTCTTTATATTGTTCCACTAGAATTGCGACGTCGATATCAAACTCCCTTATAGTTTGCCACATCAGATCTTGTGCAGTCTCACAGTGGTTCATGTTAAGCTGGAGGATTCTCATTGTCGATCTTAAACGAACACTGGAATACCTTTTGAAAGACTGGGCACTTACTGTTGCCGGAAGGATGGTCGCTATTTCCGTTCCCCTTGCAGTGCTCGCAGGATGGGTTTGCAGAGCACGCAAATGTGTCTGCTTTCCACATTTATAACACTGCTTTGACCTGTTCTCTCCATAACAGTTCTTAACAATGTGACCGAAGCCCAGACATCGGTAACACCTCACGACAGACCGCATCTCACGGATTCGACAGTTGACGCAGCCAATCTGGATGATACTGAAAGATAGCGCCTTTTTGGATACATCGACAGGGAGGCGTACAACGGTCTGTGTACTCCCGTAAGCTGCACGTATGGACTGAACTGTAGTCGGTGACAGAACAGACGTCTCCAGGCGTTGCTCAAGCGCTGCAAGAACTTTGTTGTCAGTTCATTCAGGTCTTTTATTTCTAGTGAGGTCTCACTCACTAGAGGTCTTACTTCCACTGCCTCACCAAGAGCTTTTTCAACTGAAACTTTCAATTGCTGAATTTTCTGCGATGCATTTCCAGTTCTCCAGCTGCCATCCTCTTAATCTTTTTTATGATCTCTCCAACTTCTTTCAGAGATGAGTCATCCTTCAAAAGTTGCAGGATTTCAGCATACGACTGAACCTTTTGTCTTAGTGACAAGCGCTGTTGGTCGGTTTTGTCTAGGACGGTGACCTTTGCTCTTCTTCCTGAATACTACCTGCCATGGTTGTTCCTCTGACTGTTGGTTGTGCGGCTCGATTGGGATCCTTTTCTGCGACTCCTCACAAACGGGTAATGCGGGCACGGGCTGAGACACTGCTGAAGACTCACTTTTTGAGCGTTCTGAATCTCTCGTTGCACTTTTGGGACCCTTAGAACGGCTCTGCTCCTTGCCTCTTACACGAGACTTCGGCACCGCCAAAAGCACATTCTCATGTTTGCAAGCATTCTCATGGCTTGGAGATTTCTTTATGACCCATTCAGTTTCGCATAACTGCTTTTAATTGAGGCCACCAGTCTTATTTCCTTGTGGACATTGCACTTGACAACGATGAAATCAGCCAGCTCTTTAATCTGACCACCTAGTACTAGGGCGAGACGATCCACATTTCTCTCATCTATCTTACTTTGGACTTCGGGGGCAAGCCTCTCGTCTGTCACCTGATTGTCACTAAATGACACATCCTCATTACTGTCCGTCACGGGTACAGTCACCTCAACATATATTCCCTCATGATTTATAAGAGTAAAATTTTCCATAAAATTTCCACGAGTAGCTAGGGAAAGTAAGTACACCTGGACAGAACCCTGCATGCTCAGGTAAGGCTAGTTACTCTGGGTAGTCGCCAGGCATCCCAGATGCTCCGTTCACGATGCAGATAACCCCCTGCACCATTCAGGCCTCAGCACGGGTCGCATTACCCTTACCTTGAGGTTGAAGAGTAAAAGAGTGAGTGAAGCAAGAAAAACACGCCCTAGCACAAGTTGGCCAAGGAAGGCCGATAGAAAAGTATAAACAGAATCAAGCATAAGTAAGTGGAAGGAATGCTTTCAGGAAGGATTCAGCTCAGGACCCCGTGGATGCTACACACGAACTCCCAAGGTGTGTGTGTTTTGTGGGAGGGAGAAAATACGCATGCCACGCCTGGATGTTAAACCTGGGTCTGTCGGACTAAGTCAGATGTTGTTGACCACTACCGACTAAAAAACCCCGCTATCTCTTATTTTCTTTCCCCCGTGGGACTGCTGCTAAGCATTACTTCACGAGGGGAGTGTGTAATCTTAACTATTACTCAGGTGTTCAAGTTTTTAATTCTGTCTTTCCTATCTGCTTTCTTGTTCTTCGTGGCGTAGTTCCTTGAGGACTTCTGCTACGTAGTAGCTCGTTATGCTTTTTCTGGTTCGAGCATAATTTCCACTAAGTCCTCAATACGCATCAGCGTTCCAAGTGCAGTCTTCCATGCACTTCAGGCAGCGTTGAATCGCGGACACAAAACAAATGCTCTGCATCCTCATTGACTCCTGTGCAGTTCGGACTCTCCGGGGAATCATCATGTTTGAATTTATAGATATATGCCCTGAAGCATCCATGACCTGAGAGCATCTGAGTGAGGTAATAATTTACTTCTCTATGTATCCTATTCACCCATGTCTATGACTGGAATCAAACAATGTGTTCATCTCCCATTTCTTGACGTGTTCCAGAGAAGTTGCCATCGCCGTAACCTGTCATTTCTCGCATTCTTTTTCAACTCCGTTAAATTGGTTGACCCTTTCCACTGGTACAGATATTTTCGTTCCTCAGCTAGGAGATCTATCAGCAGCATCCCGACTATTACGCAAACAGCGCCCTCAGACACTGTGCAATATGCACTGTCTACACTTAAGGCACTTAATGTATAGTGTGAAGCCACCTTGCGTCGTGATTCTTGTACCTGAAGCGCATCAACCTAAATGGTATTACCGTATGTGAGTACTGATGTAATCATAGATGACAGCGCCTTTCTACTGTTTCCGGCCTCCAACATTGAGCATGAGTCGGGAGAGTGTCATTCTGCCTGTCGATGCCTTGGCTCTTACACGCTCTGTGGACCCCAAAAGCACTCTGTTAGCTATGGGTGTGGAAGGTATCTTGATTTTAAGAATTAAAAGATTTTAAATTTGAGGACCACATAGATTACCATGATTTTACATCACAAACAAAGATACAAATATCAATTGTTTTACAAAGAAATGACACAAAAACACGTTCCCTAATAATCCTACCAAATATCTAACCTAAACATACAAGAAATTAATGGACATACTCGTAAAATATCTAATACTAAATCTTACAACAAAAAACATGGCATTAATTTAAAGATAAAGGATTCATGGTTATGTATAAGGGTCAGTTAAATGTTATTGAATTCATTCATGTCACTGAAGGGAGATTGAATTGATCATGAAAGATCATACTGGTCGTGAGATTTTCACTGGCCAGTGAAATATATGAGCTCATAGTTACGTTCTTGTAGCATTTGATGATCCTCAGTTGGCGTACAGCGTCTCAGGCGGTTGAAAAATGCATGAGGCAGCGACAGTGTGTGGATCCATAAATAGCATTTAAAGTTTATATGATCACACTGTTTCCATGATTACAATACAACCATATTCACTACAATTCCAGATAGTCGCATCACATGGTTGGGTGCTGGAATAGATTTACTTCACGCACAACACGCTTCAAAAATGTTCATGATGGACGCAGTTATGGCCCGATGTTGACTGAACGAAGTCTGAAGACAGAGTGATGATTGAGCTAATGAAGCTACGGGGCCTTCCTCACTACTTCGAGAACACACTCCCGCGCAAATATATTATTATTGAATTGTTCGTGTGCAAATTAAAGAATTATAAATTACACAACACACACACACACACATATATATATATATATATATTGTGAGTTTTGAATAATTTACGGATTAATTAGGAAATTTAAAAGAAAGAGCATAGAAATTTAAAGGAAAAGTTCGTTGGAGGTTGACGGAAGGACCGGGGTCGCAGGCGGCCGATGGTCCAGGCTGCGTCGGCGGTCTTTCACATCCAGTAAAATTTATGATGTTTTAGAAATCGCAGGCTAGCGAGGGGATGAGGGAAGAGGACCCGACCCTCCTTAAGAAACCACAGAAACTAGCAACAAGTACGAACTTGTGTGAAAAATCGTTAAAAACCAACGCATCTTTGAGAAAGTTCCAGAAATCAGTTGAAGACCTTTAAAAATGTTCCAATGAGAGTCAAGGCATAAGAAGGGGAAATCATTCCGGTATTGGGAGTTTTCGAGCACGTGACATTCAAAATTTTGAAGATTTTTGGGAAAAAGAAGGGATAGAGCCCATTTAAGGAGAAGCAGACTCAATTTCGTACTCACATCTCGCAGATTTTTGACGCAGCTGACGTTACTCACATCTCGCAGATTTTTGACGCAGCTGACGTTACTCACATCTCACATCGAAGTGTTTCGGCAGCAATTAGATGTGTCAGCTCACATCGAAGTTTTTCGTTCTCACTTACAAGTTTTTCGGAGGAGCTCAGGTGGTAGCTCCCTTACATCGAAGTCTTTCGCTTTCACGTACAAGTTTTTCGGAGGAGCTCAGGTAGCAGCTCGCTCATATCGATTTAATCAGCAGCGATCAGATGTGTTCAGCTCACATCTAAGTTTCGTCGTGCTGACATCTAAGTTTTTTGTCGTGCTGACATCTAAGTTTTTCGTCGGGCTCACATTAAAGTTTTTTGTAGCCGTTCTGGTGCTGCTCAGATGCTGCTCTGATCGCGCACAGATCTTACAGTTGTTCGCGCGCTGTTCGCAACTCAGATCTTGAAGAGTTTTCGCATAGATGTAGACGTTGCTCAGTGGAGTCTTTTGGTGAGAAGCTGACAGCTCACAGACTGTTGAGGGACTCCGGGAGGATCCTACTTAGCGGCGGTAATTGGTCATCTTGAGAGGTATGGTACGTCTGTTGGTAATTGTCTAAACCAACACCGTATTGCGCTTGCGCGTCATGGAGGAAATGGCATGAATTACGAAAGAAAGGCACGAACTTTAGAATAACTTAGTGCCCAGACAGACTTTAGTTTTAAATGAATCATGCCATAAGTAAAGTCAGTGTTTTGTCATTGTGAAGAGAAAAAGAGATTTATTGTTAATTAAATTAAGATTGTAATTAAATTCAGTGCTTTGATATCACTTTAGATAAAGGGAATGTTGATTGTTAACTAAAGAAGATAAGATTTTAAATTCAGTGTAAGTTAGTTTGTGTTTTTTTGTAGTGATGACGTCACTTTGGCGTTAAGGTGATTGTTAAATGATAACAATTTGTATTTGTGTCTTTTGGGGGAATTTCTGCCTGAGGGATTTGTAGTGATGACGTCACTTCGGCGTTAATGTGAATGTTTAAATGTAAATGGTAAAGCCAGTGATATCATGTGTGTCTTTTGAAGGGAATGTCGCCCCTATGGCATTAATGTTTGATTTTTTTTTGTGTGTCTTTTGGGAGAGTGTAAATTGTGCTTCAATGAGTTATTAAATGTTTTGTTCATTGCTCGAACACCAGATTGTTGTGTTGTCCTTGTGAGTGGCTCCCATAGAAATGAGTATTCAGTTCCCTAGTAGTTAATAACAATAAGAAAGATTAGCAGAGTCACAATATATATTACATAAACTTAGAAAATTGACATTCAGAATTTATGTGACGATTCTCCACGTAATGAATAAGTAAGTA
>NNCF01126659.1:35015-51489 GCA_002313205.1 Laupala kohalensis | reverse complement strand
TCTACATATTACACACGTATCATACATACGTACCAATGAATCTCCCCCGTGACGCCGACGCCTATGACATCATTCCTTATACAAGAGAGTCAAGGAATTCCAACAGTACAACGTCAACATTATGAATAACGAGAAACTCCGTGAACCACGCATGGTGTTTATCTATAAACCAACTAACAAACGCGTCCTTCCTACAATACTGTATGACGCACATATACACGTCTCCCCATAACGCCCACGCCTTTCAACTTTGCCCTCGCGCACAACAAAAGTTGATGATTTCCATACGATTCCAATGAACCACAAAAATGCACGCATTCGTACTCCACACGAATGATAAACATTCGCCATCGCGTGTTTATTTATCAACCACAGCCCTCTGTACGCAAGAGTTCCCAAGTCATAGCATCAAAGTCATGGCCAACACATTCCAAGGCCAATGCAAGGAATAATGAACGAACACATGGTTCGTTATGAACTCTATGCAAGATGCTATTCCTAAATACGTGGGCACAGTAAATAAATAATCATCTATAACAGCATCCACAAGACCTACTCCCTTCTGACCCAACCGAGTCTGATATTGGTTTAGATGCTCAGATATCTTCACTCGATAAGCTACTCTTGGCAACGGAAAACATTCATTTGTTGGTTGTAGGTGGAGGATGGTTTTATCGACTCCAAAGGATAAGATCTTCCACTTCTCAACAACATAAATAACGGTTTGAAATTCAGGTTAGTTTGAATAAGTTTCTTTATTTCTTACGTAAACCTGAGAGATGTGACGCCAAACGACTGACTGTAAATCGTGAGGTCTCCGTTAGCTGTAGGTCTCACGTATACTGGTGGAGACGTGGCGTTCAGCAGCGATGGTCCAGTGTTCTTCTGCTCGCAGATACTGGGCGTGGAGAACTTGGCGTCGAGTCTTGTGGTTTTCGAGTTCGGTAGTCGCGCCGTTCCGGGGGTGAAGATCCTCGGTAGCTGGCGTCGAAGCTTGGAGATCTTCGCGTCGGCGAAGTCTTGAATGAAACGTCTGGCGGAGCTTGGCTCACGTTCAGCTTATCGTATTATTCTGGTATACGCGTTCCAAGTCGTGGAAATGCGTATTGTAGCAAAGCTTGACGCTTGAATAATCTCGGAGCTGAGAATTGTCTATGCTCGTCGAGATGAGAAATTTGACATATGCGTAGCACGTCTGACACGACTGGTAAGTGCAGGAGTGATGGCTGGAATGACTGTTATTCGTTGCCAAGGGTAGTTCATCAAAGTGAAGATATCTGAGCATCTGTCATATTAAACGTAATTCGCCCTAAAGGGAGTAGTTTTGCGGGTGCCGTTATGGGGTAGTTATTTACCGTTGCGGCTCCTATATGTTTACGTTCGCAATGTTTTCCATAGAACTGGTCGCGGATTAGATGCAGGCACTTTGGAAGTGCTTTGGAGATTTTCCGGCCATGGAAATGTCATGGCTCGAGGTACTTGTGTACAGGGAGGCCATGCCGTGAGAGTTCGATAAATAAACAAACGGCGAGAGCTTCTGATTTGTGTTGAATACGTATAAGTCGTTGGCCTCAACTTGTATTAAAAGTGACGTGCATATGTGATGCGTAGGAAGCTGTATTCGCAGGAACGGTATGGAAACAGTGTTCCTGAATCATCAACTACTTTAGTGTGTGCGAGCTGGTTGATGGGGCATGAGCATTTACTTGGGGGAGAAGTCGAGTGAAGAAGATGTGTATATTTGTTGTAGGAAGGACACATTTCTTTCTACACATTCTTCTTCCTGCCTTAACGAGTGACAGACGCGCTACATATATCCGGCTTCTTCATCTCGACGAGCACATGCAATTTTCCGCTCCGAGATATTCAAAAGTCAAGCTTCGCTGTTCAGAATCCTGAACCGAATTTCAAGCCACATACTGGCTATTACATCCAATGATATGCACTTCCACGACTTGGGACGCATATGCGGAAGAAAGTACGAAACGCTGAACGCGGGCCACGCTCCGTTATCAGAATTCTACGCCAAGGCTTCATCGACATAAGATTCTTGAAGAACTTGCCTTCAAGCACATTCTGAAACCCGACCTCGGCTGCCAACTGAGAAGATTCAACCCTCAAGGCCCGGCGCTCACGGATTCAGAACCCCATACAAGACACGACGCCAAGGTCCCCCACGTCCAGTATCTGCGAGCAGAAGAACACTGGACCGCCGCTGCTGAACGCCACGTCTCCACCAGCGTACGTGAGACACACAGTTCGCGGAGACCTCACGATCTACAGTCAGTCGTTTGGCGTCACATCTTTCACTTCAGGTTTACGTAAGAAATAAAGAAACTTATTCAAACTAACCTGCATTTCAAACCGTTATTTATGTTGTTGAGAGGTGGAAGATCTTATCCTTTGGAGTCGATAAAACCATCCTCCACCTACCCAACACAACCTTCGCCTATTTGTAGATAAAAGAAACTCAACGTACTGTTACGCCCCTGCACGTAGCAACCAACATTTTGATTACTGTTCATTCCAACCGATGAACTAGCTGATGACAGGTCGCTGATCACACGACCTCTTCAAACAGACCTCCTCGCCAGATACGATATTTCTACAAGCTCAGGAACTCTATCCACGCCGAAGAAATCATATCCAAACGATATTCCTACAAGCTCAGAAATACCCAACGCCAAGCTTCGCCCACGCCGAACGCTGAACAAATCCTACTCTGACGAGCGACTTGGCGGCTTCGACACAAGAGACGCTGCGACGACGGTTTCATCAGCGCCGCCCTCTACTGACGCAGAAAACGTTCCTCACGCTTGCTATATACGTGAGAGGCCAGTTCGCACAGAACTTCCAATTGACCGTCTGTCGCTTGGTGTCACGCTTTTGTTTCGCTTCAAAAACAGGTTTACTTATTCACGCAATAAAAATCTTGTTCCTTAACAAACCTGCCTGAAATTATTTATCTTGAGAGGAGGAGATTCTATTCTGGAGTCAATAAACAATCTTCTCCTACTCAACAATAGTATTAGATAATATTAACTTCTGGTAGAAATGCACCAGAAAACCTGTGTATCCGATGCATTTAAACATTTTTTGTATTTTAATATAAGGGTTCAATTCTATTTATCAGTAAATCCATTTCCATGTCCCCACCAAGGGATGTTAGTGACATGTCTGTTTCATGAGAACTGAATTCTGACTTACACGATACCGGAATTTCACTATCTACTCAGAAACACAAAAGAATTATGAATTCGTCACTGGTATCTGTGAGGTCGATATTTTATTTCATGGTATCCTAATTCCCTTGGGATGCTGGAGTTTATACGGGCTGATTGTGACCTTTGGCGTCTTGGAGAATGTCACTACTAATTTCAGTGGCCTCAGAAACTATGTTAACACTAATATATACACTTTTGATTATTTTTACATTTCACTCCTCACCCCCAACACAAAAGGGTGCTTATTCCGTATGGGGGTGTGGTCGTGTACTTATCTGGCAATGAGGGTGTCATTTCACTTCAGCGTTACCAAAAATTGATTTTTTCAACACCAATATCAGTCGTGTTTGATTATTTTAACTGCTTATTCCTACACCATACACAAGGGTGTTAGGGCTATAATGTGGACTGATTGTGAACTTACAAATGATCGGTGGCGTCCTTATCCATCTCACCGACACAGAAACTAATATCAAATTTTTCATTACTTCTGCGTCAACCTCTTCCCACCCCTCCCTAAGGGTGCAGGGATGTTGTATTCCCAAAGTGTGTGTTGTCCAGCATTCAATTATCTATTTATCAAGTTTTGTTGAAATTGCTATAGGCTCTCTTAAATTATGATGGGATGGATAAAACATGCCACCCTCCATTTCCCTGTTTGTTGTGGATTTTCGTAAAATCCTTTCTTAGCTGATGTCTACACCCTAAAAGGCACCTACCTGCCCAATTTCAAAATTTTCAAGAATTTCAAGTTGTCACATGCGATACCAGACGACCTCCCAGAACAATTAGTCTTACCTGAGCATGCACTCTCTGTCCAAGGTAAGAAGTCTGAAGAGCAAAATATGGATACTAGATGATCAGATTGATGAGATTCCTGAGTTCATAGTAGGAAAACGTAATGTCTACAAAGAAAAAAGAAAACTGGTGGTCTAAATTAAAAGCAGTTTTAATTGATAGACTAACTAGAGACGCTGAATGCTCACAAAGTAAACCCGTACCAACATCTCAGTCTGTGCCTCTGTGACGAGTCTCATCAACTCTACCCAATTCGGCCACATCAACAGTCGGAGGAAGTACCAAGGCAAATAGTGGACAAGAAAAGGAACAAAGGTCCCCGTTTTAAACCAAACAAACCAGCAGCTCTTGTCATTAAAACAAAAGGTTCACAGACGTATGGCGACATCCAGCAACTTATTAAGGGATACTTAACTCTGAAAGAGGTTGGGGAGTTTACCGAAAAGATTAAGCGTATTGCAGCTGAAGAATTTGAAACTGAAAATGCATGGAGGTGCATCGCAGAAAATACTGCAGTTCAAAGTATCAGTTGAAAAAGCTCTTGGCGAGGTAGTAGAAATGATGTCTCTAGTAGATGAGACTTCTTTAGAAATAAAAGACTTGGAAGGGCTGACAACAAAAGAGAAGGTTCTTCCAACGCTTGAGCTACACCTGGGAACGTGTTTGGACACCCACTGTAAATTAATCTATACTTTTAAGATTTCCACGTGCCCTCGTTAAAGAAAACACACAAGCACAGGGTCTAGAGCTGAATATAGTAGTCTTTACTTTTGCGTTATTCTCTCGTGATACTATCTATTCGGCCTTTCTTGGCCAACTCTTGCTAACTTCAACTCTGAAACTAACAGATCTCTCTTGAGGGTGTGTTCTAAAGCGTGTGTTCCTTCCACAACCTTTACTCTTGAACCCCAAGGTAATGTGACCTGTGCTGAGGGTCTGAATGGTGCAGGGGGTTATCTCCATCGCCAATGGATCCTCTGGGATATTTGGCGACCTCCCAGAGTGAGAAGCCTTACGTATGTACGCGGGGCTTTCCAGGTGGATGTTAATTCTCTAGCTCTTCGTGGGAAGAAATTTGGAGTTTGAAGTCACATATAGCATTCAAAGCAACGGGCCGTCATCTCTGCGCTGTCATTTGGATACCGTGATATCAAATTCAGCTAGTGAAGAAAGAAAAAAGCGTGACAGCTGCTACACAAAAAATTGTGGAGCTTCTGGAATATGTTAAGCCATATACGAACGTCCATTGCGAGATAAGGCAATTCGCGCATAAAATTCGTGATTGGATTTACCAATTATCGGATCTTGAGGAGCCATTCTCTCTGGAGACTAAGGGAAAACAGGTACAAACATCGCATTGTCTCGAGAGATCAAAACAGGCTCAGAAGCCTACGAGGAAAAAAAGTTGAAACGAAGTTTGGGAAGCGGAACACGAGACCGTCAAGGAAGTGGAGTCACTAGTCTCTCAGTAGAATGGACCCGCGATGCAGTCTCCACGGGACAATGGATGAAAAACTGTGCGTCAGGAGAAGAAAACGAAGAAACCTTCACGAACGAGACACGTCAGGAAATTTGACGTATTGGTAGTCAAGTGTAATCGGGCGCTCACATCCTTCGCAAAATAAAGGAGAATCCTAAAGTTTGAGAATTGAACTCCGAAGTAGTAAAAATTAGGAAGAGAGCTTCTGGAGACTTAATGCGCCTACTAGCAAATTCTGTCGACAGTGAAACTTGAACATTTCAAACGAAAGTATCTGAACGAATTAAAGGATTCGCGTAGGTTCAAGTGCGGACGGAAGGAACGCTGTTAGAACTAAAAGACCTTGACGAGTTCACTAATGGTCAGAACACATGTATAGCCCTTGAACAATAACTTGAAGGAACTAAAGGCAGAAATATATCAGTCTGTTCTATCATTAAGGCATACGGTGATACCAAGACGAAGCGGCGAATCTCTCAGATGATTTAGAAAGAAACGCCAGCCTACTTGGGAAAATACGAATCGGTTGGGCATTAAGTCACAATCGCGAAAAAGCCTCTGTCACCAAATATTGGAGTTATGGGTATATCTGGAGAACCTGCAGAGGTCGTGACATGTCCAAAAGCTGCTTCAGATACGGTGAACAGGGACACTTCGTCGAGGGTTGTACTAAATTCCCATGTTGTATGCATTGTGAGTATAAATGACCACGGCATTGGCAGTTTCAAATTTCCACGTGTTCAAGAAGCTCGTGAAACCAAAAAGAGATGAAGTTAATACAACTAAACCTCCATCATTGTAAAGCAGCTCAGGATATACTTATTCAATATGTTGATGTTCGGAGTTAGGTTACGACTATGTTTCTAGCAAGTGGTATTCAAGTGCAATGAAATGTCTAGACTTATATAATTTATTATATAATATAATAATATATAATAGAGCGTAGTGGGCAGAAAGATGGAGGAATGTTGGGAAATACGTAACCGTTCTTTCCATCCCTATATTTCAAATAATTGACCACAACAAAGTAACAATTGCTACGTACTTTCACATGAAAAACCATGAATACTGTTGATCTGTAATGTGTTCCCGAGTTTGACCATAGCGATGAAAAATATTTCATAACCTTTTGCTGCCGTCAAAAGCGACGTTTATTATATTCCATCATATTTAATCACATCCAAAGGGAAAAAAATCTCCCAAGAAAAACATTTGTGTAATATAGTGCTTTTATTTTATCTAAAACAATATTTTTGAGTGAAAATGCAGACATATTAGTCGTTCTAACTGTAAATGGACTTTTTGTACTTAGTGACTGTAAGTTATTAGTTGCATTATATGTGATAAGTTGTTTCATTGCTAGTGAGTCAGTTTGTAATTCTTATTCTGTGCTTATAGGTGTTTATTGTCTTCATACATAGTTTTATTTTTTACAATGAATTACAGTAAATATTAATAAAACTAGATTGAGTAACTGACAAATTGTTTGATATTTCTTTTCCTATAAGAATGTCTACGGGTGGTTCGATTGTTTCAAACTTTGCAAGCAGTCTGCCGGTTGTCGGTGGTAAGAATTCACCGAGTTATTTTTATTGTTGTAAATGAAAAGTTAAATTATAATTATTAAAGACAATATTATAATGGTAATATCTTTACTATTTTAAACACGTAATTAGAAAATTTTAGACGATGTTAAATTTCTTGAAAATTTTGTTAATTTCAGTTAGTTTTCTTTAAATTTAGGGATGCCTTCCCCTCCAAACTCTATGACACGCACTTATCCTAGTTTGAAGCATTCCCTTAATCTCCTTGATTAAATTCCGAAACGTAATTCCCTAATCAAACCGAATAATACACTTCATTGTCACTGTTTATTGTAGACTCAGGTAACACAAACTTACAAAATTTAACACTTTGTCAGCGGTTTTGATAGAATTGCGATTTAGGATAAAATTGCTGTAATTCAAAATTAATGCTTATTTTACTCCGTTACGTCAGGTTATTTTACAATCGCAAAAACAAAAGTTGTTCTCTAGTCCAATTTCTGCTTTTTTGTGACATTATTTGCGAAGGAAACATTCGCTGAATATTGATAAACTCCAATGAAAAAAGTCGAATAAAAACAATAATTATTTCTTAAAATACAAATTAAAAAGTATTTAAAACAATGGAATGAATTAGTCATAAGCAAAAGTATTAAGACATATAATGTCCTTTAAATTGACGTCCAATGATTTTCTTCCCCTGTGAAAGAGAAGAAACTCTCATGAAGAACATCAGCAGTAATCTGTCATAATATCAAATTCCAGTGCCCTAAATGACGTCTTTCCATGTTTTTTTTCTTTCAACTTGATAAAATCTCCTTCTTTGTTCGTAACAGAATTTGACAAATTTTCGAATTTTGTTTTGATGATTATTTTTCTATCATGTAAGGATTTTTATGAAGGTAACTTTTTCAATCGGCATGCATTAGAACACTTAAAATTTTGCAAACCCCGAAATCATGTTGCCTCGTGTAGTTGTATGAACAAAATTTATTTTAGCGTTTACAGAAATATATCGGGTCAATCAATGAGAAATCGGCCAAAATTGGATCTCATGTCTAAAAAAATTAGATAATTTTAGGACATTGATAAAACTATCGTTTTATATGAAACATGCATTTTAGATTGTTCTGATAGTTCGTTTTACAGTTATTAATAATCAAAATTTGTACGTTTATATATATATGAAATTTGAGGATTGGATGAGTATGAAATCATATTGAAATAAATATTTTTTGCAGCAATACAAAGTAATTTTACTGATTTGAAACTGTTTCAATCTGTTTTTGTCATTTTTTAATGTCATTATACATGTTTCCATAAACTTGAAGGTACCATAGGTAATATGTAATTTGTTCATTTAATATTAAATTGTATTAATTTTTCACGTATTGTTTTTTTCACTTTCAGTACACTATTACTTTTCAATTTCATTAAAAATCATATACTATTGAGTCATGAAGGTCCCATTTTGACCTATTTAACATGGAATGACCCAATCTGAGGAGGAGGGAGTTAAAATTTACAGTATTTATCTATCTATATAAAAGCGAAACACTCTTCACATACTGATTAAACACGAAATCTCAGAAACTAGAAGACCTACAGATTTGAAATTTGGAACATAGGTTCGTTTTAGAGAGTGGACATCCACTAAGAAAGTATTTTTCGAAAATCCGTATGGTGAAATGCGGTTTGGAATGGTTATACGTATGTATCGTACCATAACTAGAGTGCCTGAAACAATTTAAACGAAATTGATATATTGATGACTGACTATCGGACACCCACCACTGAGGGGGTAAGACATCCGTAGCACCCCTAGGGAAGGGGTGAGAAGGGGATGACAAGTAAAATAATGGAAAATTCCGATATTAGAATTGAAACAATAGTTTTCTGTGCCGTTTAGTAGGATAAGGACACCGAACGCTTCATTCAATCCACAAGTTCACATTCAATCCACATTATAGATAATATACTCATAGCATCCTCGGGGTATGAAAGAAGGGTGGGAATGAGAGCAGATGAATTTAATAAAAATTGACCGATATTGGTCATTTGTGGGATCGCTGAAGCGAAATGACACCCTTATTGCCAGATAAGTACACGATCACCCCTATAAGGAATAAACACCCTTTGTGTTGGGGGTATGAAGGAGTGTAATGTAAACATAATCGAAAGTGACCGATATTAGTGTTGAGATCGTAGTTTCCGGGGCGCTGATAATAGTAGTGACATTCTCAACGGTGTCAAAGTCCACAATCCGCCCGAATAAAACTTGTGTTTCTGTACCTGTTTGCGGGAATCTGTACTTAGACATCATTTCCTTTCTCTTTTCTCCGCTCACCGAGGTCGTGGTTTCAAGTTTTCTATGGTTTCCGTCGAGTGAGGACATTCCGACCGGGTGCTCCGCGATAAGACCCTAGCAGGTAGCCAAGCCGCTGCAGAGGAAAGTTGTTCATTGGTATTGCAAGGAGCGGCAACATTTAACATAAGTTCACTGCCAATTTTTTTGTACATCATTTTACTCTTCTCTAATTTTCTTTTCACAAACTATTTCCTCTTTTGTATATATTCTTGGTAACATCTCTTTGTAAGTTTACTTCACTACTTGTGAAGAAGTTACAAAATTGCTGTGCACATTCTATTATCCTGCCTTTCTCTTTACCCGTTTTTTGAGTGTTAGTATGGGAAATAAGAAGGAATCTGCTCGTGTAGTAGAGATCAGTTTACGAGATGAAGGACAATTTAAACAATTCATGTCCGCTAATGCAGATGCTGTCCAATATAAATTGAAGTCTTTTTTCGAGCGTCAGTTGGAGGAACTCCGCCTGCAACTGGTGGAAAAAAATAAAGAGATCTATCATCTCAAGGATCAGCTAGTTGAGAGGACAGACAATTTGGAGCAATACCAGAGGAGGAAGTGTATTCGGATTTTTGGTGTAGAAAGATACGGCGAAGATACGGACGCTCTCGCCATTAGTATGGCTCAAAAGATAAGTGTTGATGTCCAAATATCTGACATTGCGAGGAGCCATCACATTGGTCCTAAAACTCAGGGCTAGATCAGGCCTATAATTGTAAAATTTGTTAATTATAGGAAACGCCATGAAGTGTTTGCCGCCAAACGCCGTGAGATCCGAGAGGATCTGACGCGTACGCCGTGAGATCTTGGATGCCACCGTTCAGCGCTTCTCATTCAAGAATGTGGGATGGCACCATCATCATTAAAAATGGTAAACTCTATATTAACACAATGAAAGAACTTCATTCTATCCGGTAACCTTGGACCATAGAGTTAATTGTTAATTTTCTATAAATTTGGGTTTTTAATTTATTAATTATATTTTTCATTGTATTTCACGTAGAGTTT
Organism: Laupala kohalensis; assembly: GCA_002313205.1. Classification (NCBI taxonomy): domain Eukaryota; kingdom Metazoa; phylum Arthropoda; class Insecta; order Orthoptera; family Trigonidiidae; genus Laupala; species Laupala kohalensis. Next base: position 41,070 of record NNCF01126659.1, on the reverse strand, counting down.
ATTTGTGTGTCTTGACTATCTTTCCTGGACGGCCGCGAAATACCTGCATGACTCATAGTTTGTCACAAACACTTTCATACCTGCAGCCGTCCGCCCCTTCCTTAAGAGGATTACCAGTCGATACCACAGTGTCTCAATCGTTAAAAACTACCTCGTCGCGCAACCCTCACGCCTTATCTTTAGCTCATATTAATAGTCAGTCCCTTGTGAGTCATCATGACGAAATTATTAACATTTTTCCCGAAGTCAATCCGCGTGTCTTGATGATTAGTGAATTGTGCCTTAAACCCTGTATCCCATCTCAATTTGTTGCTCTTCCTAACTACAAACTAATCACGCATCACCGCTTGAATAGAGTAGGTGGTGGAGTCGCTATGCACTTAAGAGATGATATCCGAAGTAAGATTATTGAAACGTCGATAACAGAACCATTTAAAGTCGAGTATTTATTTATTGAAATTTCCATTCTTAATCAGAAGTGCTTACTCGGTGTTGTGTACTGGCCTCTTCACTGTGGTAGTTTATCAGAAATTGAAATCACATTCGCGTATCATGCCACTAAATATCAAAATATAATATTAATGGGTGATTTTAATTGTAATCTTAATAATATGTATGAATCATCGGCGCAGAGTTTCTTCAATAGTTTTCACTCTTTAAATTTGGAGGTATTGAAGCTACTCTACTCATCACTCAAATAACTCAGAAACATGGATAGATCATATTATTGTCTCAAATTCACGAAACGTTCTTGCAAAGGGCCAATTTCCCGTACCCGGAATATCTAAGCATGATTTGATTTTTCTATCATATTCACTGAAATCTCTCAAATATAAATGGAAATCCAAACTTTATAGAGATTACAAACTTTATAGAGATTCCAAACTTTATTGATACTAATGCTTTTTCTTTAGACTGTCTTCGCGTCCCTTGGCCATTAGTATATTCGCTTAACTCAATAGATGAAAAAATAGAAACTCTAAATGGAATTATTAATAGTATATTTAATAAGCATGCTCCGGATAAAATCTCTAAGTTCACAAAACCAGCCGCTCCTTGGCTAAGTGATGATATTCACGCTCTTATAAAAAACCGTGACTCAGCATATCGCTCTTTCAAAAAAAATAGAATGAAGTGGAATACAAGAAACTACGGAATAAAGTAAATCAAGCTACTAGAAACGCAAAAATTAAGTATTAACATAGCTTTTTCCGTTCCACCACTGATTCCAAGGAAGTTTGGCGTAGTTTGAGAAATTTAGGAGTTGGCAGGGCTGAGGGTACCAAAGAAATTTTAGTCTCCCCAGATGATTTAAATAGTTATTTTATTGACATTGCACCTCGAATTACTCCTAAACTCAAGGATAAAAACTTTAAATCTCTAAAAAGATTATGAAAACAAATTTTTGGGTGATAAATTTTACTTCAAAAATGTAGATTCTGTTGAAATTTTCAAAATTATTCGCAACCTTAAATAGAATGCCTATGGCACAGATGATATAAATGCTCGTCAACTGAAAAGTTGTATTAGAAGCAGCTCTTCCCACTATCACTCACATAATTAATTACTCGCCGACTACAGCAAAGTTCCCGCAAGTTTGGAAACTAGCACGCGTCCAACCTCTTCCCAAATCTGAAAATGCTACTTCCCTCAGTGATTTTCGACCGATATGTATTCTACCGGCTCTGTCTAAAGTACTCGAAAAAATAGTCAATAAGCAAATCTCTGAATTTTTATCAAAGAATGAACTCCTCAACTATTTTCAGTCAGGTTTCCGCTAGAACCTCAGTACTACAAAAGCACTTCTCAACGTAACTGAAGACATAAGGAAAGCATTAGATAATAGAAATGTAACAATTCTAACGTTATTGGACTTCAGCAAAGCCTTTGATTCGGTTGATCACGATATTTTGATAGCTAAGTGTAGAAATATTGGTCTTTCTGTACATACACTTACATGGATTGCTAGCTATTTATCTGAAAGGAAACAAGTTGTAAAAATTGGAAGTAATATTTCCAATTCAAAATGAATTTTCCGTGGAGTTACCCACGGTTCTATACTTGGTCCACTATTGTTTATTATTTATGCAAATGAATTTTCTAACGTGCTTTCCTCCTGCTCGCATCACATGTACGCGGATGATCTACTGATTTATTTTTCAGGCAATACGAGGGAAATTGATAACCTCGTAAATAAGACTATCAATATCCTTAATTTTCTAGTAGATTTGTCAGAGTGTAATGGCCTAGATTGGCCAGAGTGTGAGTTTAAATCCATCAAAGTCACAAAGTATAATCATTGGATCCGTTCATTCCCTAAAACATATTAATAAATGCAATCTCACTTCAATAAAATCCGAGATGAACAAGACGCTGGGTGTTCTCACATAAGGAATCTTGGTGTCACTTTCACTTCTTCACTTCAATGGGACAAACATGTAGTTAACGTAAGTAAGAAAATATACGCTTCTCTTCATGTCCTTAAACTTATTCATAAACTTCTTCCAACTTCAATCAAAAAATTATTATATCCTCACTCATATACCCTCATTTTGACTACTGTGATGTTCTTTCCACTGATATGAGTATTAGTCTCGAAAACAAACTTCAGCGCATTCAGAATTCTTGTATTCAATACATTTACAACTTAAGAAAATTTGACCACGTTTCGGGTTTCTATCACTCAAGTAAGATTTTACCATTACACAGTACGCGTAAATTACACAGTCTTGTATTGCTGTACCAACTACTATGTACGAACAGTCCTTCATACTTATTTGAGCGTTTTAAATTTTAAAACTCTTTACGCCTTCAGGAGTCAAAACTTCTTTCTGTACCCAAACATAAGCAAGACTTTTACGATAACTCTAGTTATCGGAGTAGCTAGGATGGGGAATTTTCTCCCTATTACTATCAGGAATAGTTCTTCAATATTCTCTTTTAAGAAATAGGTTCTTGCCATATGTCTCTCGGAATCTCTCTAAATCTAGCTGGCTTGACCAAGCAAAGTTTAAGATAGAAATTCAATAAAACTCTCGTGATAAAATAGGTCTAATGTATTGTCATTTTTTATTTTTTTTAAATCATAGAAAGTATTGATTTTTTGTTATGTAGTATACATTATTTTGAATGTGCCCTTAATAATAAATTTATCTTATTATTTAACCATAATATGATTTGAAAACTATTAAATATGTATTAAACATAATTTATTTGGTTAGTCCTAATATTAAACTGCAATTCAATATAAATACAAAAGTTATATGTTACAATTACTACAGTACAATAATAAATTTAGATATGTTTAATGTTATTATGAAAATTTTTGAAAATAATATTTGATAATTTATGATGAACATATTATGAAGATTTAAAGTCGTAAATTTGTAGGTTTTTATTTTGTAATTTAAAATGTAATGTAATATTCTTCGCGACAAGTTGTAATATTATATTGTAAACGATGTATTTTGCATTTTATTTAATTATTATGTATCACACACTTTGTAGTATATTATCTAATATTTGTTTGGTCTTCAGGCGTCATCCTAATTGAATTTTTTTCTGGGTGTTCCTCAATTGCTTAAGGTTAATATCGGAATGATCCCTTGTTTGAACCCCAGAGTAGAGTAATTTTCTAGTCCTCCCTTTTCGTGGTATAATTTATGTTCATGAATATATTAATGTATGTATTATTATTTATGTTTTATTATCATGTATTATTTTTTTGACGGTGGTAAGGCGGAAGACCAGGCCTGATGGCTTGAGCCTAACCACGAAATAAAAGTTTATTATTATCGTGGGTTTTCCGGCATTCTTTTGGGGGATCAGGAAAAGAGGTTCAATGCCCGTCCACAGGGACAGACTGTGGCAGGCAGAGAACGCTGACGCGGTAGACTTTCCGTTGTACTTTCCATTCCTCTTTTGTGTGCAGTTCTGGTGTGAGGTGTTCGGTATTTTGTTTCCTGCGAGCGGTATTCTCAAGTGCAATTAAATCAGTTTACGTATTTTATTTTATATCCGTTGCTTTGTTTTGTTACGTGAGTGAGATAATTTTACCTTGGTAAAAGCGAGAAAGTTTCAGTCCTCTCATATGAAGAAAAGAAGACTCGGGCCAGGTTTGCAGCGCTATCATGCCGAAAGAAGGTAAGTTGAATAAGCATTTTACATATCATAATTTTAAAATGTAAATCATAAATCTGTAATACATAATACTCTAAAAATGTTGAAAGTACAGAAAAGGAAAACTTTTCGAAAAATTGTGAGAGGTTAATTTAACAGAGAGCGTAAATAATGACCAAACTACCTTATTTTTTTATGAGGACGGAAACGAAATACATACTAGTGTATAAAGTTTTATGTTATCGTCGTACATCGCCTAAGTTACGAGATTATGGCTGCAGTAGATATAACGGAAGTAATATTTCTTATTTATAGTCTATTATAATGGAATTAAAGAAAGTAGTAACTATTAGAACCATTTGTTGTGTTCATGTTAAAACCATTTCTGTGAAATTTACGATCCTTGCACAGAATTTCATGCTGTTTCAAATGTTATAATTAATCTTCATGTCTAAAATAAGGTGCAAATTTTTTTTCGAGAATATCTCTTCAGCGACGTGTTTTATCGCACAAATAGTTATTATATATTTTATAGATTATAAAATTGCCGAAAATAAGGTTTCGTATATGTTTTTTTCCTCTGAAGCATCATTTGCGAGCTAGCGCGGTTTAGAAAACGATGAATACTGTGTTGCGCCCTCAAGGCGGACAAGTGCGAGGACACGCATACGCACTTCCACTCAGCAAACTTAATACGCTCTTTTATTTTCTAATTTAGGTGCATACTTACAGCACTTACTTATAAATATCAAGAAGACTTTAACGATTAATTTTTAGAATTTGCATATATATGTTTATAGAAAAATATATTTTAACAAAGAAATTAATATAATTGATTATTGTGATTATAATACATTTCCAAACAAATGATATCAAAACAAAAGAAGCTGAAAAAGGAATAAAAGTATAAAGAATAATTTTAAAAATTATAAAATATCTACAAATCAGAACTTTTTAATTTATGCGAAAACTCGAGTTTTACAATAAAACGCAGTCTGGCAATGTTTCGTTCTGTCAAGTAATTTGCATCCCGTGAGTCTGGTGTTGGTTCTGGTGTGAAATTTACAATAATATTATTCAATTATCGTACTCCTTTCGGCGCCACCTACGAGGTAGAGTACTCGGCGCATTTTTTTTATCGTGATATACTCTGAAGGCATAATACTCGGTCTGTTCGGATCAAAGAAATATTCGTTTGTGTTAATTTACATATAGATATTTTAAGATTAATGTTCCAAATTCCAACATATTATGAAAAACCTCTTCTAATAGAAAATTGGCCCCACGAATTATATATGAGCAACAGGACCTACCCGAAGGTACTAAAATTTTTATTATGTATCTGGATGAATGAGAAATATTCTTGATGTCTCGTCAATGCGTAAAAGTTATGCAAACACGTCCACATAAAGGAATATTTGACCTCTAAGAGAAAGGTTGTGAAGGCCGTGTCCGAAACGGGAGCTGATTGTAAGCTGATCTTCCTGTTTACGTAACGAGATATACAGTGACAGTGTCCGCAGTTGAGCGGAGAATTCGTGACTGGAACCTGGGTTCGTCATGAATTTCAAAGGGTTAGTTTACTTGAAGTGAAATATTTTGCGTACCCTTCATGTATGTCTATAAAACAATTTTGTTCATAAAATTGTGCTATATGTAGTGTCGATTTTGCAAAGTTAATTTTCTTTCTTTCGGTTAACAGAATAATTATTAAATTAATATTTGAGGTGGGGTGGGGGGAGGCTTCAGCCCCCGTGGGTGCAACTTTGTCCGTGACACCTGGATAGTCATCGGTATTGTAAGAAATAACAATTCAACAGTAAAATAAGAATTATTTTATTAAAAATTTATTTTAAAATATTTTTCAAATAACATAAACTTCATTATACAAACAAATTAAATTATCTTATCAAATTGGTTATGAAAACAATGTCTA
>NNCF01126659.1:14972-34920 GCA_002313205.1 Laupala kohalensis | reverse complement strand
TAATATTCAAACGAGTTTTACACGTTTTTTATATTCAGGAAAGTTTACCTTTCTGAAACTGCGGATATGGCACATTTAGAAGGACCTGGGGTTATAGAACTTAATCCAGTAAAGGTCTGCTGTCGACGAATTGTGAACATAATGGATGTTTTTGATCAAATAAAACATTTAGGCAATCACGGACCTCTCGGATGCACTATCAATAATATGGTGTTATTACGAGAGAAAAGAGTCGGATTGAAATGTTGTTTCATTTTCAAGTGAAATTTTTGTAACATAGAACAATCTGTTTGGTCGGAAATCGAAAAGATGGAGGAAATGTGCATAAACACTAGCGCAGTAAGCGGAACCATCACCACAGGTGGCGACCGTCATCAGTTGGAAGAATTCCTTTCAACTATGGACATACCGCCAATGAGCGACAAGAACTTTAGGAAGTATGAGGAGATAGACCAGAAAGGGTTAATGGAGACAGCAGTTGACGAGATGAAGAAGCGGCAAAGGAGGAGGCTCGACAAGCTGTGGACCTTGGGGAGGTGGACAAGAACGGTACACCGTTCATCACTGTCGTTGCTGACGGTTCCTGGTGTAAATGATCGTACAGGACGAACTACTCATCGATATCTGGAGTGATAAGTTAACTTATGTAGTTTATATTATTTCTTGCATTTGTTCTCATATTGAAGGATGTATTATCAACTTTTTAGGATTCTTATTACGGTCTTACTTTTTTCACATTTCTTGCATAATATCATTAGGAGAACTCACCTTTTTTATTATGTCTACATACTTGTTCATGTTCTAAGAAATGCCAAATACATATTTTTACTTCTTTGCCCGTATTTTCATCTAATGCACAATAAGAAAAAAATAATAATTAGAGAACTGAAGTTGAAGAAGGAAGGTAATATAAAATATTTATGATGAAAAAAATTTGTTTTCAAAAGGGTTTCCTGAAAGTATTCATGTAAATCTTGTAATGTGAATAAATAGACCATAAACAACAATTAAATATAATTATAACGGTTTTTCAATCAAAATTAATTCAGTTCAAAATAATTCGAATGACATTGATATTTATGTTACTTGATTTTTAAAACAATTAAAATGATTAAAATGGAAATGAAATATATGAACCATGTCACCGGTTTTAAAAATTTATTATAATAATATTGTAACCACTATATTAAAAATACTTCAATGCACTGATAAATCTACAGTCGTGAGGTATTCACAAGTTGGTATTTGTAAAGGAGAAGTAACCATGTATCTCAATTCAAAATATGCGAAGTATTTTTCTTTGGGAAGATTACGATAAAAGTGTTTTATTTTTATCTTAAATTTGAGTAAAAAGCCAGTATTCGTGTTTACAATTGAAATACCTTCCTTCTCCAATGGTCTATCCCATTTTGGTCATTTTTGACACGAATCCAGAATAACAGTTCCAGAACAATTGACATAATATTTTCATTACTCCTTTTCTGGTTATAAAATATTGAATATTTTTTCATTGCTTTTTTTCAGGTATCAGTTGTTAGCTATCACACTAGGAAAGTGCTCTACATGGGGGTGAAGAATAAATATTGTACTCCATGTGCCAGAGCTGAAAACCAAGGTCTTCAAACCAACTCTCACACTTGCTTCAAAAACTGGGGTATTAGTCAAAGCTCTTCTAGTATGGAGGCAGCTATTATTGCTGATGGCTTTGCCTGTAGCGAGGAAATGTACGGACTGAAATACGCTCGTCTGATAGCTGATGGGGACAGCAGCGTTTACAATAAAATAAGAATGACTACGCTCTACAAGACCACAACCCTAGAGAAAATTGAGTGCAAAAATCACTTACTCCGAAATTTTTGCAATAAACTCAGACCTACCACCTTCAAACGAGTAAGGAATACAATATATTTGAGGAAAAAAATTGGTGACAGCATCTTGAGGTTGAGGAATGCTGTTATAAAAGCGGCTCAATTCAGGAGAAGGCAACAGGTCCCCAATCCACAAAAAATAGAAAAACTGAGATTGGATATTATCAATATACCAAGCCATGTGTTCGGTGAACACCGGTAATGTTGTGAAAAGGGATATTTCTGCCAAGAAACTCCTCATAATGATCTCTCCGGTAACAATCTCGTCCCGGACCTCGTCTCTACAGGTCTGTACCAGCAAATCAGTGATGTAGTCAAGGACATAAGCTAGCACAGTCGCAGTCTCATCACTGACGTGACGAGCAACACCGTTGAGCAATACAACTCTATCATTGCGAAGTATATCGGTGGTAAGAGGATAAACTTTGCTCTGCGGGGATCGTACCAAGGACGATGCACTGCAGCAGTAGTGCAGCACAATAGTGATATCCACTACCAGTTACATAAAAATATGTACATCTGCAGTCCTGGTTTCTTTCCCAAAAGCACAGGAATGAAGAGAGAAAGTGCAGAAAAAGCGGGGAAATAAGAAATGTAAGAGGTCGCTGTTTCAGACAGAAGATGTCCGCTCATCGGCCTGACTTAGAAGAGGATGTCATGGCTAGAGAAACTTGGGAATTTCCACAAAAGTTGAAGAAATCCCCAGAAGAAAATATAGAAGTAGAAAGAGAAACCATCCACTAGAGCGACCGTGGAGAATGGCTGGAAACTCAGAAATCTTCTGACAGCTTCTGTTTTTGGAAAAGTCTGCAAAATGAAACCGTCAACGATCTGCGAGTCCACAGTAAAACATATGCTGTACTCCACTTTCGTTCGTGAGGCTATGGCCTACGGGAGAAAGCACGAAGACGTAGCTCGACAGCAGATATGCGATGTAATTGGAAAGAGTATTGAACCGTGTGGACTCTTCATCGACAAAGAGCAGTGCTTCCTAGGAGCTACCCCAGATGCATTATTGGAGAAGATGGGGTTGTAGAAATTAAACGTCCGTCATGAACCAAAATATGACACCAGAAGAGGCAATCGAAGGAAGAAAAGTAACTTTCTGGAGAATAAGTAAATGTAGCAATATCAGTCCCGTCAATGAAAACCACAATTATTTTTTTTCAATTTCAGGGACAATGGCACATAACAAACAGGCAATATTGCCTATTTTCTCTGTGAACCTCTAAGGTTTTAAAAATAGAGCGCATCGAAAGAGATGATGCGTTTTGGGACACCAAAATGAAAAACAAGATTGAGCGGTTTTACATGGACTGCATAGTCCCAGAGCTTGTTGACCCATGATTCAACCGTTCCATGCCCATCAGAAACCCACCGTACATCACTCAGGCGCAGAAAAGGTTGGAAGAGACTAAGAGGAAAGCAGAAAAGAGAACTACTTGATGACTAAAAGTATTGCTGCCTACAAACTTAAGGTTCACTCATCGGCGACTGGGTTATCGGCGTTGATCAATGTATAAATAAGTTTCAAGCCATACCCATTTCTCTCCCCTTTGTACATAATTTTGAAGTTTCATAAAACTTTGCATCCTTAATGTATTATATGCGCACTGACTAAAGTCTAGTTGCCAACTAGACTAAGTCAATGCGCATTGACTAAAGTCTAGTGGAAATGTTCACTAAAGCAGTTCTTATTAATTAATTTCCGTTAGAACAGTATTTTCAGCGGTTTTTGGTGAATTATTCTTGTAAATTCCCTGTAAGGCATGAAAATCTTAACATCATTGGGTTCCTATTTCCATTTTCTGTTTTAGTAGATTTTTTTTCGCTGAGACAAGTAAATTCTACCATAGATACGAAATACGAATTAAATTGGTAGATCCGTTTACTCAGAATCGCTGCGCACAGACGGACAGATAGACGGACCTTATGCCCAAAACCAGTCTTAAAGAATCAGGGGTAGCCAAAATGGATCTTTCCGTTGAAACCTCGCTTTCGAATATTTTCACAATTAAAAAACACAAACCCGCGAAAGTTTATCCATATAAGCCCATAGTTATTTTAAGTCAAATAATTCAAATTTTTGCGTCGTAAGGGTATGAAAATTCATCGCCACGGGATAGAGAATGTCATTTAAAACATTTTTGGAGGGTACTTAAATCTAGTCGTTCTGACGCACATAATACCTTAACGTTCAAAATAATAGGAATTTACTGTATGCGTTATCTCTCTAGCCTTCTTCCCTGGAGAAGGCGTGGGAAGGTGATATGTAAAATCTCTAATAGATGATATATTAAGGAAATATAAATTATAGTTGACATCTAAATAAATCCTTAGTTGTATCTCTTGATTATCAAATCTGTAGGATACTTATATAAAAACTAAGGATACCTAAAGGAAATTCATTTATTAGTGAAGAGTTGTAGTGAAATAAGAAAGCACTTCATCGCTTTACAGATCATTTTTATATATTTCTATGAACAACAGTATGAGGAACACACAACAATTTTAATAACTCGTTGCATAAACTGAATCCGTTCAGGTAGTCAAAACTTACCTCATCTGACTTCATTTTTGTTTTATGAAAATAATTGTTTTTCCGAAAGAAAATAAGTATATTTTTACATGATAAATATTTCTAAATAATACCTAATCCTCGTGGTACAAGGGAGAGCTTGTAGCTAGAACCTCTCGTTAGTTCTATTCCAAATTCCGTGTTTGCACGAAGACTGAAAACACGAGTCACCGAACTGTGAAAAGTGATTTACTGCACTTTGAATAAAACTTTGTAGTACATCCAGTCAGCCAGGGATCTAACAAAGTTTGTTTTCCAGGTCATACAAACTGCATTGTCGAGCAGTTTTGAAGAGGAAGTTTTGAATGGGAGTTACAATAGTTCCTGGGTTTAAACTGTTATTTCTGTCTTTATTGAGCTCAAATAATTATTAAGTATTCAAACGATTACAATTCTGAAGCTCTGTTTTTACAGTCAGAAAGTCAACATACATAATATCAAGGTTTTAATGGGTTCGAAATATCTAAAAGTAAGGTATTTGTTACTCGTTACTCGTACATAAATCTGACCGTGACACTCACTGGCCTAAATTATGAGGAACTTGCCGGCGTCTTAGAAAGTTGATTGAGGGCTCTTTAAATTCGTCCGGAAAACTAAACTAAAAGGGGAACAAATTTTCGTCGCGTCCCGGAATTTTGACTCCTTTATTTTCTAAACGCCATTTATTTAGAAAGTATATTTTCTAGCGAAAAGTTACTTTATCAGGATACTCCCTATATTGAAATTGTACACACCACGAAAAACCTTTTTCACAGATATGGAATGAAAATGTCAGTAAACAGATATTTAAAATAATTGCATTTGTGATAGATTGTACACGAAATTGAATTTTGAAACCTCATTTATTTGGTAATATAATTAATTGTATATCACATTTCTCCATCTAAGTATTGCAGAAATATTTCGTTTTCGCAAAATATGGAAAGGAGTATTTTGCATTCTTTGTATTTTCCTTATATAACTCTGTAGTATCAATCATACAGCAGAAAAATCTAATTATCGTTGTACTGACGTGTGATATATTATTATCCGCAACACTTAAGTGGAGATAAATTATACTCATGTCTCGGAAGATTCACAAAAATTTATCTGAAATTTTTTCAAACGGTCATTGATATCAGGTTAGTGTGATCTTTGATTAATACGACCTCTTTTTCAGAGCTCTTAAAAAGCAAGGGAATGAACTAAATTGCGAAATGAGTACCTAATTGCTTAGAACAAATTATATAGAAACCTTAAAGTATTTTGCGTATTCGAAATAATAATAAACACTCCACATAGCGTCATTGGAAAATTCTAGTTTTGTTGAGTATACGTCTTGGCTAGCTGATTGTTCTTTTATGAATAATGAAATAATTTTGTTTTATTATGGCTAATTTACACTCCTTTCGACGAAACAGACTGGATTTACTCATATTGTCCGAAATTTCTTAATATAATAATTCCATTTTCTTGTCCCTACTACCTGAATTCTATTGCCTCAAATAATATTTAAGGGTAAACAAAGAATATCTGTTCACATTCGGGTCTTGAGTATCTTGAAGTATACATCGTTTTTCAGTACGTTAAGTTGTAACAGAAATAACATTCATTAAGTTTCCGTTTATTTTAGTCTTGATATTTTTCGAAGTAAGAATGAATGAAATGCAGGAAAAGTTTTACAATATTTTAAATAAATCAGTGCCTAATAAAGAGGATAACAATTTTTATTTAACAAGTGATAAATACAAATCATTATTGAATGAAGTGAAAGAAGCTAAAGATCTAAAAGTTAAAAAGACAGTTCATTACAAACGATTGAAACGGAATGAAGCTCTTAACATTAGCGGGGAAGAAAAACTCATAGCACCAGTATCTGCAGAGAAAAAAGAGATTCTCTACTGTGTTACTTTCGATGAGCTGTTCAAAGTGATACACGAAACTCACATCGCTGTTGGCCATGACGGAAGAACTCGTATGATCCAAAAATTGAATCGCAAGTATAAAAAAGTGACTATAGAGTCAATTGTCATATATTTATGACTATGAGAACAATGCTAGAAAAAACAAAAATCTGAAAAAAGGGCATTGTGGTCAAACCTATATTACACAATGAAAAACATTGTCATTGTCAGATCGATCTCATTGATATGCAAACCAACCCAGATGATAACCAAAAATTTATTTTAGTATATCAAGACCAAGTTACAAAATTTGTTCTTCGATCTCTACAAACTAAACCATCTCATCAGCGTTTGTACTGAGATAACACCTTGTGGCCATCTTCATTGACCTGGAAAAAGCTTATGACACAACCTGGAGGTACGGAATCCTACGCACATTGCACTAGTGGGGATTTCGAGGTTGTCTTCCTCTGTTCATGGAGAGCTTCCTATCTCAACGCTCTTGCCGCGTTCGCCTCGGTACTCATTTGTCATCTAGTCATCCTTTGGAAAACGGTGGCCCACAGGGTTGAATCCTGAGCATCACCCTCCTTGCTATAGCCGTAAATAGTCTTGCGTCAGTGGTTCGAGTACCGATGAATGCGTCTCTCTTCATTGACGACTTAGCCATCTATTGTTCGTCCATCACCTTCTCGGTCATCAATAGGCAACTGCAATTGGTTTTACCCGAGTGAAGGAGTCTACCGGCTTTAGATTTTCTATATCCAAGTCATGCTGTATGCATTTCTGTAGGATATATAAATCCCATAGTGATCCAGAACTTTTTCTTGGGAACCAGTCTTCCTTTCGTTGACTCCGCAAAATTTTTGGGTCTCACACTCGACTGCACACTAACTTGGCGCAATCGCATACGAAAACTACAATCCTGTTGTAATTCATCCCTGAACCTCGCTTCCTAAGCGCATCAGTAGACCGCGTTTGCCTGCTTCGTCTGTATAGAAGTCTTGTTCGGTCTGTATTAGATTATGGTAGTAATGTATACGTCTCCGCTTCAACATCGACACTCAAGTCCCTCAACAGTTTCCATCATGCAGGAGTTCGCATTGCATCTGGCGCCTTCCGCACCAGTCGAATAGAACGCTTGCTAGTAGACGCTCACTAACCATCCCTCAGTGGAAGACGCGATATTTTACTTGGATCTTACGGAGTGAAACTGATGAGAGTTTCAAATCACCCCACTCGCCAACACATTCATTCTCCAAAATTTTTTTCATCTTACGCTACAAGACCTTCGTAAACCCGCCCAGCTGGTGTCCGCTTTAAAAACTTTCTGGAGAAAAATGGCATCATGCTTCCTTCCCCTGTGAAATACCCACACTTTCTCACCCCACCTTGGTCCTTCATGCAACCAACCATCGATTTTCGGCTGTCTCAACTTTCGAAGCAGGACACTTCTGCTTCTGTGTACAAATATTATGATAAAGATGATGACGATGATAAAAAATATATTGAAAATAATGATACCACCGAAAATGACAATTAGACGATTCGTTTAGATTTTCCAGGTGAGTATAAGTAATTTTTTAGTAAATATAATTTTTTAATCAATGTTTCATTAATTTGAGAACTTTCAAAAGTTGTAAGCTATAAATTAATATACCTGTGTCGGCGTCGATGGGTGAATGGTTACCGCAGTGACCTCTCAAACCCGATCAAGGGTGCGAAAAATCTACACACGGTATGATTATACTGCATGTAAAAGATCCCCTGAGCATTTGGTGTTCTCGGCAAAATTAATTGCACCCAGCAGAGTCCCGGCTTCCACTGCCATGTCTAAATTGCGATTGCGGCTTAGCCCAAAGGGACTCAACCAAAGAAAAATGGGCCACAATTAACGGGAGCCGAGACCTATACCCTATTATTTTCCATTATTTCATATTTTTATGAACTAAATGTATTTAATTTATTTTTGCATTAATAATTATAAAAGAATCTACTAAACAAGTAATTGATTTTGCTTTGTAAATTGTTTTTCAATCGTTTAATTCCAATTATTATTTACAAAAAATCCAGATATGATGAATGATGAGAACGAGCTAATAGTAAATGAACATGAAGAGTCACCAATTCCGAATATAAGTAACACTATAACTGCGGCTGGCAGCAGATTGCAAATAGTAAAGATCACTCGACAGATTGGCACATAAGAAATTGAAAAGGAAACGGAAGAGATAAAAACAACATCATTCGAAAAAGGTAGCAATATTATTGGTATATTTTATGCATTTTCGTACCATTTTACATGTTTATAAATTAAATATTCTAAACATGGGTACTTTTGAATAACATTTTGATTAATGTTATTTACAAAATTACTAGACTTTATCATGTAATGAATTATATTTTATTTTCTGCATTTCAATTGTTTACAGAGAATAACACAGAAAACAAAGAATTGATAAGCGCTGAGAACAAACTACTAAGCGAAAAGATTCTACAAGAGACTGGCAGAAAAAGACTGACTTGAGTATCAATCACAAATAAAATCCGCATTATTGGAAGAAGATGGGTAAAGCTTACATGTTATTTTCTAATAATTTTGATCTATTTTACACGCTCACAAAATAATTGTACTTGACATTGACTTACGTTACTTTTTATGACAAAATTAATTTCAAAAGTTAATAAACTTCAATGTTTGTTTCATATTTGTTTGTTTGTCTTGTTTTCAGAAAATTCAGTTAAAACAAAAAGGAAAAAAAAATGACAGATACAGAAATTCAGGCGCTGAAAGTAAATGAAAATATGAAATTACCAAAAACTGATGATACAACTGCGACTATTAGAAAAATACAAAAAGTCAGAATGTTTCGAAGTACTGCCAGAGAAGGACTTGAGGAGAAAGCGAAGAAAATAAAAGCAACATCAAACAAAAAATTTGAAAAACTTACTGTCGGACAAAATGTTGCAGTAAAAATACCGGATATTGATCGAGCAAAGATAGACCCAAAATCAATAATAGCTGTTACTATTGGTATTAAGGATGTTGACTTTTATAAACTAGGTACTAAGATTGGTAAACTACAAGCGTTGTACTCGTATACGAGAAACCACATTTTCTTGTGCAAAGAAAATGTTTTGAACGTCCATGAAGTCGGAAATGATACAGTAAGTTTACGAGAGGTTGTAGGTTGTAAAAATCTTTCTTCAGTCGGTGGACAAGGATTTAAAAAATGTAACTGTTCAGAGAAATGTACGACGAAGAGATGTTTGTAGAAATCAGCAAATTTGTGCTTGAGATCGGCAGCAATATGGGTCCCTGCTCGAAGTGCGAAAGTGTTGAAAGAAGGAAGGCCGATGACAAACAACCAGGGAAACAAGCAAGAGCTTGTAATAGGATGTTGGAATGTTGTAGGAATTCGTAGAAAGACTAGACAGGGAAATTTTCTGGATTTCTGGAAAAGTTTACCATCTTGGGTCTTGTTGAAACTTGGAGTATGTATTGTATTGTTGTATTTGTAAGTGTAGCGTGCTATTGAAGCTTATCTACATGGAATGATAGGAGTTAGAGTTGGGTGGTAGGTCAATGTTGCGTTTACCAACAACTTGGAGGGGTTAGTAGAAGTGGTTAGTAATTAGTGATACTATGAGGAGCTGGATAGAGGAAGGAAGCTTGATTTTTCAGTAGTCACAGCTATATGAACTGGGACATTAATGCAAAAAGCTACAAATTTTCTGGTCCCATCGGGAATCGAACCCAGAATGACTTGGTGAGAAGCGACAACACTACCACCTGCGCCACCGGGGGGCTCAACTTGGAATAGAAAGGAGGAAACATTTGAAATCAATGGATATACATTTTCTAAGATTCTCGAGAGAAAAGGTGAAAGGGGGAGGTATCCAGGAGGGGTTGCGGTTCTTTGCAAAATTCGTAGATTTACAGTTATGAAGAATTTACATTTACGAAATTAGATGGTGCAATAGCTGTGAAAATTAGAGACACTCGTCACAACGGTATAAGCATTACTTTTATTCTTATAATTGTTTAACGCCAATCAGGGGAATCCAAATATTTTACTAACAATTTCTTGGACAAGTTAAGCACAATTATTAATAATTATTCGCCTGTTGAATTTATAATAATGGGTGATTTTAATGCGCGAATCGGGGAAGAATATCCGGGCTCATTTTTAAATAACCATACGAACGACAAAATTTGGCACCTAATCTTAAGAAATAGTAAAGATAAACACTACAATGGCAATGGAAAGGAACTCTTAGATTTTTGCTACGAACAATATTTAGACATTCTAAATGGTCGACATGGTTTAGACAAAGTAGGTAACATTACATTCTTAAACAAAAATGGAGAAAGTGTTATTGATTATGCCCTAGTTACAGAAAATATTTTAACACTTCTCAAAGACTTTTGAATCGAATTGATTCACACCATATGGCACTCGGGATAAAAATAAATCTTAAAATACGCGAGGAAGAACAATTGTTTACAGGGAACTCAGTAAGGCAATCAATTATTAAGTGGTCAGATGAAAAGAACATTAATTTCATAGAAAACTTTAAAATAAATGTCAGAAAATTGCACTCCGGTGTTCGAAAAAAATTACAATTAGGAGATATAAATAGCACCGCGAGTTATATAGAAAATATTCTCAGGGGAGCTGGAAGGGAAATGAGATCATATATAGGAAAATTACGAAATAATAAAGGGTCTAGTTGGTATTCAGCAGAGTGCAGAGAGGTTAAATTCCGAGCCAGACAGCCGCTAAAAAGGTTTCAATTGCTAGGAGGTACTGAACTTCGTCAAAATTATATAATAGCGAGAAAATGTTATAAAAATTCTATTAAAAATGCGAGAAAAACTTGGCAGGAAGCAGAAGTTAACCGAATTCGTGGTATCTTAAACAATAAAAATCTCAAAGACTATTCGTATGCTCCGACAAAATCAAAGAATACAGAATGCTATAGAGGCGGGAGAGTAGGAAAGACACTTCTCGTCGATATCATCAAAAAATTCACCGAATCATATAGAACAAGTTCAATACTCAGAGATATTATCTATTCCGGTACTATATAGGTAAATCTCAGAAGATGAAATTTATAAATCAATTGCGGACCTGAAGGGAGGGAAAGCGGCTGGGATGGATGGTTTACCTCCAGAATGCATAAAAGTAATAAGCGAAGATCTCTTATTTTATTACAAACTTTCAACTATGTGTTGTCTACGGGAACTTTTCCGGACAGTTGGAGTAGAGCCGTAACTCAGCCAATATACATACACAAAGGGAGCAAAAATGATCCAAATAATTACAGAGGAATATCTCTTCTCGGTGTCGTGGGTAAGGTGTTCTGTAAAATATTGCAAAACAGGTTGACTCTGGGTAGAAACGCATAGCAAGCTATCCCCACTTCAGGCGGGATTTAGAAGCAAATAGAGCATTATTGATAACATTTATGTATTAAATTAACTCGCGGAGAAAGTGACGTCAGTCAAGAGGGGAAAGTTATATTGCGCTTTCGTAGACTTCCAAAAAGCATTTGACACTGTCGATAGGGTTCAACTCTGGGAGAAAAGGATATTTCACAAAAGTTTATCAATGCACTACGAGCATTATACAATGCGTGTAAGGTATGTGTTAGACTTCACGAAAATTTTGTTAGTTACTTTTTTGTGTGAATATAGAAATGAAACAGGGATGTGTCCTCTCACCGTTGCTCTTCGTTCTGTTCATTGACGATTTAACGGAGTATCTACTTAGAGACAATATAGATGTACCAGTCTTAGAAATCACAGGGATAACGATACCAGGATTACTTTTTGCAGACGATTCAGTAATTTTTTCTAAATCGATTACTGGGCTACAGGTGGGACTAAAAAATTTAGAAGAATTTTGTGATAATAGAAAATTAAAAACAAATACAGACAAGATGAAAATGGTTTTTAACAATGGTTGGGTTTTTAGCAAAAATGAAAGATGGACGTTCAAGCACAAGACAATTGATATTGTGAAAGAATACATTTATCTAGGAGTTAATATATCTACGAACTTGAACTGGTATAGACATAAAGAGATAGCATAGCGTAAGGGAATATTCGCATAGAACGAAATACGGAAATCTGCAATTAAAGTACCCGAAATATTACCTAGACTCACAGAGATGATGTTCAGTTCATTAGTTATACCTATGATTGCATATGGGTATAACTAATTTGGGGAAGCAATAACAACTCCATTTTTTATCCATTACAGAATTTATATTTAAAAGAGGTTCTCGGCCTTCGGAGTAAGATGGGAGTTTGGAGAATATTCACTGGATGTAATTTTGAAATTAAGAGCGCTTAAATACTGGTTAGAAATCAAGAATGATTCTAGGAATGAAATTGTGAAACATTGTTTCGAAAAAAGTACAGAAAGAGATGGAGGGAAAGATAAAAACACTTTTATTAAGTCTAAACCTCAGAAACATGTGGGACAAAGAATTATACATAGACGATTACAAAGAGGATTTGAATGAAATAAATTGGCATTACAAAATCACGAAAGACAGATAACTGTAATAAATAGATTAGAAAAACGTTCACTAATAGTTCAGGTAGTAGTTGCAGGTCAATGGGGGAGTTGTTTCAGTGCGTTGCAACCGAACGATCTAGGAAACTTTGGCTACTGGACGGGAACTTCGGGGATAGACCGCGAGATGTAACGTTAGGTATCGCAGTCATGAGGGATAATCGATCACCGGTAGTGCAACTCCTTGGGAATTTCTTCAATACAGTTAGAGGAAAGAGAGATAAAGGAATTGCTGAGTTAGAAGTAGTGGATGAGAATGATTCTGCCGGCCTTCCTTAATTCTGTTACAGGTTCCTTAATTCTGGTGGATGATGAAATGAAAAAAGATGATTGTAAGAAATGAAAAAGTGAAATGAAGAAAGTGATTTGTAAATATATAATGTTGTATAATATGTATAATACTTAGAGATATAATGTTGTGTATTGTGTAACTCTGTTTATATGTGTAAATACGTAAGAATATGTAAATATGTTCCTTGTCCTGACCGTTGGTTATCCGTGGTTCCCAACGGTGCTTAATGAACATACCAGTAGCCGTAAAATTTTCATTTTATTATATTCATATTTAGGTAAATTACATAAATTGAACATCATTATATTTCGTTAACATTAGAATATATTGCTAGATCGTACACGATTATGACTGAAAGTGCGGAAGGTGTAACGGGCAAGTTCCTTCAGAGTGAATACCAGGATATTTTAAGCACAGCCCACGGCAACTACAGGGCCAAATCACAGACGAACGGACCCTCAGCCCCGCCAAAACTATGCTATATTGTGACCATATTGTAAATAACAAATGAAACCTTTTTCACTTCACTTCACATGGCGCCTATCAAAGACAAATTCATGCCTCCCAATACCTTATCATTTCGTACTAACAAATTCACACGCATACCCGAAATTAAAACAATTAAATATAAGTAAATTTTATAAAAATTTTAGTGTAACATTTTAAATAAAATATTTCAGGTCCCTCGGACATAAAAAAGCAAATTAAGCAGAAACCTTATTTAACGTTTTCATATCCTAGTTTGGCAATAAATGTCCTTTCTTTTCACTACATACTTGCGAGTGACTACTAGGGATAAGAAAATGGTTTGTAATATTGAAACGATAAAAAATTGTTACATTATACAATTCGTAACTGATGTAACTCCAACCATTAGTAAATCTAATTGATTTTTTGACGAATGGCTGTGCAGTTGCAGCTGTATCCCATCAGGATCATTTCACACGTTTTTAGAGAGTACTTGTATTACATCAAAAATGGTATAAGGACTCAAGTATCTGTATAATTGTTTTGTTTTAAACCTGTGGTATATTTTGTACTGAAAACCAGTCAAAATTAATTAAATATTTACTCTTCAAAAGTATGTCAGATTTTCTTAAGGAGTTTCGTTGCTAGAATATTCTAAAAGAAATAACAGAAAACCCAATTAGTTCCTCATCCCATCATCCCATTTCCCCAAAGCAGAACATTTTGCACGCTCAGCTAAAAAAAAACTATCTTATGGACCCGACCTCATCTCAACATACATATTAAGACAACTCCCGTTCAAGCTAATAACATGTATTGCTGCAATATCTAATGCAGCTCTTCGTCTCGGCTATTTTCCATCCTTATGGAAAGGCGCTGATGATCTACCAATTCTAAAGTCTGGAAAATGCCCAAATGTTCCCGCTTGTTACCGCCCGATTATTTTGCTTTCATCAACCCGCAAAATATTTGAAAAACGTATATTCGTCAGACTGAACTCTTATTTACCCTCTGTTGCGACAATTCCGCATCACCAAATCGGATTTAGATCCCTTCTATCTACAAACCATCAAATACTGCGTCTTACTGAAGATATAATTCAAGCTTTCCATAGTTCTCAATATATATTTACTCTTTTCCTAGACATAGAAAAGGCATTTGACGCAGTACGGCATCCTGGACTAATATACAAGTTGCAAAACCTCAGTCTATTAAATATAATCATCAGCTTTCCATCCAATCGCTCTTTCTCAGTGCGGCTACCAAATTCATCTTCTGAATCACACCCCATCTTAGCTGGAGTCCCACATGGGGCGGTTTTATCACCCACTCTTTTTAACATATTTCTCTCCGATATCCCCACTGCAAGTAAAACGTCTATAGCACTTTTCGTCAACGATACGGCAATTTACAGTGCCGTCAGTGACATTGAATCTGCCGTATCAAATGTCCAACACCATCTGAACCAAATATCGTCCTGGACCAGTATATGGCACATCAAACTAAATCCATACAAGAATATAGCAAAAATATTCACCTTACGCAAACCAATCCCACCAACTTCTCTCTCATTTCATTCATATTCCATTCCGTGGCTCTCACATGATACCCCCGTTAAATACCTAGGAGTTCTCTTAGATGCAAGACTAAATTGGAAACAGAATATTCACTATCGACTCCCAGTAGCCACTAAACTAGTCCACCAATTTATATCCCTTATTGAAATACTACTCTTCCTTACGTCTCCATTCAGGTATTCATCTTTACCGTTCTGTGATCCGACCTGTTTTCGTAAAATAATAAGTTACTTGCTTTAAATGATCAGGTGAGGAAAAAATTAATGTAGCTGAAGCGAATAGACACCTATAGCTTTCAGGTACCTCATGGCGCATGCGCAGTGATAACAACTTGATATTGGCGCTTAAGATATAGTCTTTTCTATTATAATCAGTGCCCTTGTGGCTTTCATAGATTCCAGGTCGCAGCGGCCAGTAAGAAACGAAGTTTGATTAAGAGTGCTCTCGTCCAAGTTTTGCGAGGATATCCAGAAACAATTGCCAATCGCGTATGTCAATCGCCGCAGCCAGAAGCAGGCCAGGAGAAAAATTCTGTTGGAGTATATTACTTATTATATTTTTGAAATTGTCAAATGCTTGGATGAAAGGGAATTTCTCTTGAGTGTTACATTACAATATGAAATGTTTGTGCATTCTCTGACGTTGCATCATATAAAATAGTTGTTCATCTTAAATGGCATCTTCAATACATTCTTGATCTAAACAATGGGAAGATAAACTGACAATCAAGCAATTCAACATCCAATCATATCTCTTACTTCCAAAACGAGGTGTATTATTTCTGGAGCTTTCATTAATCCGTTCTGATTGACCGTTCGGCAGAGGAAGGAGCAGAGTTTTTTTTGGTGTGGTGGTGGTGGTGGGGGGCTTTAGGGCTCGTCAACGTGAGGGTCATTAGAGCCCTTAAGGAGCAGAGGGTTCGAGATGATGTGAAAAGTTAGTGTGTTATGTTTGTATACACATTACCTATCGTTTCATATGCTAGTCCAATGTGGAGCGGAGCTGCTAAAACTAATATCAAAAAATTCAAATATTTCAGAACAGAATAAAATAAAAAACAGTAAAATAGTCTCCTTGGTATTTCTCTAACTCCCAATTACACACAGAACTTGGTATTCAACCCATTTAAACTTACTTTCAACGAACAGCTTCGAAATTATACAAATATATCGCTTCTATTCCTTCCACTCTAAATTTCGAACTAGGAAAATATTTTAAGCATAAAAAACGTATCAAAAGAAAGCTTTCTATACATTTTTTCGATCCCCCGTAGAATTAAAACATCAAATGTATATATGACGCATGATCTTTCAATTTCGTAAGTGTATCTTCACAATGTACTTAGCATACAGTTTTTAATATTATATTGTAACACATGTACGTAAATATTTATAATATGTATTGTATTCCGAACCTGCTACCCAATGTCTAAAAGTCTTGCAACAAAAGTAATAATAATAGTAATAATAAAAACTAAAAATAAATAAATATTGANAGGTCATTAGAGCCCTTAAAACTTGTACAGGTAGGGAAAATGCAGTTACGCACTAGGGAGAGCCAACATGACTCTCCCCGCGTGTGGGACTCGCCGAAAGACTCAGCCATACCCACTAAAAACCCTCCTGCATTACAACTCAAAACACAAATTCCAACATATCGCAAGACTTTACTAAAAACATTTTTAAAAAAAGAAGAGGAAAATGAAAGATACCCTAGCCCTAATAGCGTCGGGATCGAAAAGAACAAGAAGTGACCAAGGGAGGTCAGAAAAGAGAAAGGAAGGAGCATGGCA
Source organism: Laupala kohalensis (assembly GCA_002313205.1). Lineage (NCBI taxonomy): Eukaryota > Metazoa > Arthropoda > Insecta > Orthoptera > Trigonidiidae > Laupala > Laupala kohalensis. The sequence continues at coordinate 17,875 of NNCF01126659.1, read as the reverse complement.
CAAGTAAGTGGAAGTAATGCCAGACTCAGCTCGCGGCCCCGTGTTCGCCAAACACGTACTTACTAGATGTAAGTCCCCTGGGGGAAAAATATTTATAACCTGTACTGTATTCCAAACCTGCTGCCCAAGACCTAACCGTTTGGCAATATAAGTAATAAAAAATACTTTGTGTCTAATTTTTTTTCTTAAATACTGCACCTTTTCTGGAAAGACTCTAGCCATCTGTTTGAAGCTGTGAATCCTTGTACTTAAAGTTAAAAAAAAATTGAAGCTGTGAATCCTTGTACTTAAAGTTTTTTTCGGAAAACGTAACACTACTTCCCGTGACGTTGGTCTTGTAAGACATGCAGTCATTTCTTGCGCTCTTCTGAGCCACAAGAATAACTTCCTTTCCTCAATATATTTTCTTTGATTTGTAATAATTTATTTGTAGTGTGGGGATTGTAGAAGAGAAGAAGTGGAGGAGAAAGAATATATAAATCCCCGTTCCACAAATAAATATTACTAAAAGGTTGTGAGTTTCAAGAAGTGACCAGGACTAGTTTATTTCCGTAGTATGACAAAGGTCAGTAGAAATAGTTAATGCCCAATGACAGCAGGGGCACGCGAATTGGTAAAGTCCGTGATCTTCCTTGAAGAGAACAGTTGTTTGTTAGGAGTATTAACTTACGAGTTCGGCGTCGGTAGTGAAGTCGTGATCACTATGAGCTGAGAGCGGAGACGTGATATCACACTGACGCTGGTTGAGTGCACACTGATACTAGCCGAGTCTGGTAGCGCACTGTCACGAGGTGAGTCAGGTAGCGTGCTGACATGTATATTAAGAATCAACAGCGTATCACTCTTGGTGATGGTATCGTTTGTTCATAACATACGCGATACGCCGGATTTTGACATGCGTTCTCTGAATTCATGGAGCGTATATGTAGTAAGGTACGTCTACACATTGTTAATCAATTTTGAAGCTTAATGTTTCACCTTCATTCTGTTCAAATTGTCAAAGATACCCGATTTTGTTTCAGAGATATTGCTCACAGATGTTTCCTTTAAAACACATTTTTTACGTACCTTCTACTTCTCAGGTGCTATTTTCAATAATATACAATAACAATTTCTATCTTCAAATTAGGAAAGTTTTCAACAAAATGTAAGAAAAAGACAAATTGTACACTCCCAAAATCTAATTCTTAAAATTTTCTTTCAAAATATGAAGCAACTAAGTTTTACTTAAATGGGAAACGAAAAAATGTTATCTATAAACATTTTCATGACAGAATCTGTAAGTATAATTTTTCTCGAGATAATTACAGTTTAATCGCAAATTCTCCGTAGTGATAAGTGGCATTCCGTGTGTCAAGCTCAGGCAAATGCGCTCGCAGTGCTATCTGGTGGTAACGACCAAAAATGGTCCACTTTAGAAAAGCCGATTAATCTCCTTCCTATATCTCCATGAGATTTAGGTGCTCTGTAGGCCAGTATGGAGTTGTCCTGATGAGGGATGGGTGTGAACGTGTTGTTTCTTGATGTTGATGAGTCTAGGTGGGGAATGATGGAGGAGGGAGTTTGAGGATGCCTGAGGGGAAACATAAGGAACCCGTGGGTCTTTGTGAATGATGACGGAAGTGATAGAATAGGTTGCGTGAAGCATTTTTAAAAGCTTTAACTTCATTGGTAGCTACCTGGTGAAGAATGTACTGAATTTGTGGGTCAGAATTTACCTTCCGAATGTCTATATTTGTTGTGCGTCGAGATGCGTAAGATTCGGTTCTCGACTCGTAATAAGCTTCGAATTTTGTTGGGTAGAGGAGACGGCCATGTAGCACACGCTTCGGTTGCGAGTGTTCTTAAAAACGTTTTGCATAATTCCATCTTTGCACTCAAGGTGACCTGTCGTTCAGGATAAGCCATCGCTGTTCAGGAGTCGTTTGCCCAGGTTCTCTATGTGAGCGTTCCCGGCGAGTCTTGTCAAAAATCACTCCAAGTTACTTCACTTATGGTTTCCATTCGAGTGTTTTACACGTATGTTAATAATGGGAGCATTTTTGCAGGTACTAGAGAAGATGATGCATCGCCATTTGTCTTCATTGAAATGTAGTTCATTTATTTCACTCCAGGGGGTTGGGGAAGTACCTTATGAAGATGTAGGAGTTGAAAATTCTGGTAAGTAGTTCAATGGCGTTTCTCAGCAAGTGCTTGAAGTGGTTACCTCGGATCTTATCTGAGCCGCTCGCTTCGGTATTGTCGCTGGCTTTTAGCATTTTCTTTACCTCTTCAAAGTCAATGTTCCAAGAGAGGTCATCCTCGGACGATAACAGCGGAGGTGGTGTGGTAGTGAGAAGCAAGAGAAGCGTTTCGAAGATTTCCGCCTTTAGAGTTAGGTTGCAGGTAGGAAGTTGAGTGCCTGAAGCAACTAAAGGTGCGATAACGGCTTCGGGATACTTCTGAATAAGTTTGATCCTCCGTAGGTCGATGGAGTTGACTTTTGTTATAGTCTTGTTACACTTGGCGTGAGCTTGGAGGATTTGCAGTTTGTCGAGTTCTGAAGAAGTTTTGTTTTGTCTTCCGGATCGCGGGTTCGGTAGGCAGTTCGTTGCATTTTTCTTCGTTCTCTGAAGAAAAGTGTGCGTCGGGAGTGGGCAGCTGGGCTGACTTGAAGGTAGGAGGTAAACCTTTTGTTGTGGGGAGAAAGACCATGGAAAGAGACTTGATCCAGTTGCGCCGGTGTGAGACGACTTTCATAGCTGAAAAGTAAAAAATGTTTTACGGAAAGAAAATTTCATAATGTGGAAGTTTTTGGGTTCTTCTCCAAAGTTTCGAAAAATCTCTTCGGTACGGTTGGAATCTGGGTGAAGCGTAGCGGCTTGAAAATCTTTCCGTCGTGTGACAGGAGCGAAGCCTGTGTA
>NNCF01126659.1:0-14624 GCA_002313205.1 Laupala kohalensis | reverse complement strand
GTTCTTTGATCCATTTTTTTGAATAGGTAAAAATCGAAGACGATCCAAAACACGTGCAAGCAAAGCAGCTGTCAACAATTAAGTGAACATTCAAAATGGCCGAGCTTGTCGGCATAAGTGAGAGACATGAGTACCAACATAACGCTACAAAAAAATCGAAATTCGAATATACGTAACCCGCGAAAATTCAAAATTCGCGATACTTTTTGAACACACCTCGTATGTCGGGGTGGAACTCCCCAGTGAGTCAAAATGTTTGTATGGATGTTTGAAAGTTGGGTTAAAATGTTACGTCTCTCGCGAACGGAAATAGACGCGTTTTTCGTGAAGCACTATAATCCACCTTCGCAAAGGATAGTGGGTAGGGGGACTGATTCAGTGGAGATAGAGGTGAAACAATTACGTATAATTATGTGAAGCGACCGGGAAGAGACAAAATCAAATCCCTGGGCGACGCTGCGTGAACTCAGTTCGAATTTTATAAATACAATAAATGCGAATTAAATGCTTAAATCAATTTTGAATATAATTATTTTATAAATTTAAGCTAGCATCATATCATTTCCATTTAATATTTATTAATATAAAAAACAGACTCTTGTAAAAATCAAATTATTCGGATTAAAAGTTGATTAATATTGGGTTCTGTTTGGATTAAAATTAAACTCACAATTTGGACATAAACCTTGTTCGGTTCAGTTTTGCAACCTACCTAAAAATGATTCAATTATGTTGGTTTGGGTAGGATGAAACCAACCTGAAACAATGCTGTGCTAATAACAAAGAACATTATTACTCAGTAATGAAATTACAAGTAATACTTAGTGAGTCAAGAAAAACTGAATTTCTAAGAATTAAATTAGGACATCAAATTTAATGCATTAATGTCTAGAAAGAATTCTTAATTTGTTATTATTTCTTATCTCCATGACTTGCATTAAGAAAGACAAATTTATTGAAATTCAGTAGTTATTTTCCAAAATCTTGCAGATAACTAAAACTATTTCTGCAGTTTTAAGAAAATAAGTTTTTAATTAGTTTCATGTCCTTTCCTTGTCATACAGTTAGTATATAGTTAAATAATTACATTAATTATGTTTCTACCAAGCAACTTCATAAGAAAGTGTGATCCCGTGTTTAGCAAAAGATGGGAATAAGTTCTCCCAGAAACTTCCCTCTATATGGTAAATATAGTAAAAACGTGATTAATATGATTTTTTATTCTTTTTAAGATTCACTGTGTGAAATTCCTGAAGAATATCATTACTCAAGACACCTTCTCATAACAATTTTATTAGGCTCAACTTCCATGAAAGAAATGAAAATACTTAATTTGTAATAATGTATGTATTAAACAATAACACACAAGAAATGTTTAAAAATATACATTCCTTTTTAGAGTAAGGTATTCAACAATATTTAATTTAATTAATTGAATCAAACAACCAAGAAACAGGAATCATGTAACAAATGGAGGTATTAAAGAAGATTTCTCATGAGTTTGTGACAATTCTAGGGGTCTTCTTGGCCAGTGGTGTTTAGCAAGCAATTTTTCTTTGGCTTCCCATAAATTTTGTAATTTTTCATCAAGGGGTTGGATGTATGTGTCAATCCATTCCTTGGTGGTGAAACGATCAAAAATGTCCGACATTGCTGCCATCATATCCTTTTTAATGTACATTAACTCCATTTTACAATGATCAAGTTCAGCTGTGGCGTGTTCCACCTAAAGCAAAATTAATGAAACAATAAAATAAATAGCATAATGAAGATGTAAAAAGAGATTTTTAAAAAATGTGCAATTATATGTGGATAAGTCGAAGGAAAGTGAGTCAAGCCAATTGACAAAAGGAAAATCCAAATATATTCTTCCAAAGAGGAATATGAAGACATAAACAAACAACTGGACCTTCAAGGGCTTAAGTCTTAGTAATCTAGAAATGATACTTACAAAACTACTGTTGGAACTGAAGAGGTAAGAAATTTTTTTTTCTCATTTAGTCAACTTATAAAATATTTTGTTTTTGCTCAAATTAACATACTTATGAATGGCTATAACTAATCACTCCCATTCCTACGGCTATAGCTAATAGCCTATAGTTAAAGGAGCAGAATTTCCTCAGAAATATATAACCTGAAAGGTTCAGAAGATCATAAAATATTTTTTTTAAAATAACTACAGAACAAAACATCGCACATCTCTAATGTGAGTGGTTAACTACACAGAGACATCTGTTACCGTTATCAACTTGCAAATATATAGTACCGTAGTATCTGAAATAGTCCCTCCTTTCTTTCGAAAAAATCACCCAAGAATCCGTAGGGGGGCTATATTTGGAGTTCAGGACGGGGAAACTGCTCCTTTAAAGTTTCGTGGATGAAAACGAGTTGAGCGAACACAAATCGTATACGCAACGTAACACAAAGAGCATCGATCAATGATGGCGGGATCTGACGCTCATTCGAAGTGGAAACCGAACTGGTCCATGTCATCTAGGAATGACCGACTGTCGTCTCCGCGCCGATAGCGACACACGATTTTGTCGAGAAACGGGAATCTTCTTCGACACAACGAAAGTTGGGCGATCGAAGATCCTTCGACGCTAATTTTAAACTGCGAGTTCTAAATACTGCTCAGACACATGGAAATAAAGCAGCAGCACAAGAATTCGAAGTAGAGTCTTAGTTCGAGTGGTTCTGGCTACGTCAAGTGAACTGCACCGTTATCCTTTCATTTTGACGTCCTTAAGATTATATTTACCATAGCCAACCATTTCACATAGAATTTTGAATGAGCACTTCCCTTCACAAAGACTTTATGGAAAGTTGATTTTACTCATCTTAATTTCCTCCCCCTAAATTTTGCCTCTTACAATACCGGGTGGGGGGGACTACATTCGGGTAAATACGGTATTTCTAAAAACAAATCTAAAAATATTCGTCCTCCCTACAGAATATTTGAAGGGGGCCCTGTAAAACTTAATTTTTGTCCTAAATAGAATACAATAATATTAGTTGTGAGAGGAACCAAAAATTGAAACAATATTGTTAATATTTATCAGAAATTCAAAACTCTTTCATTACAATTATATTAATAGAATTTTCTTGATAATACACCCAGAAATCCTTTGAATAACATACTTTTGTGTAAACCTGTAGCTTCTATGGGATGGTCCCTTGTTTCCAGAGAATAGCTTACATTATTAACCTCCATGTGGCTATAGGAAGTTTGCAAGTGGATTTTGGACAATCAAGTTTATGTAATTTATTTCTACCATTCCAAAAAGGTGAACTTCTTAAATAATTTTTAATTCTTTTTAAGATATGAAACATCAATTCAGTAAGCAGCAGAGTTGGAAAAATAATGAAAGCAGTTAATTCTCCATGCAAATACTGGAAGCCAACTAGTCATACTCAATGTAGATTTTATCTTCAAATCTGAGGTAAAAAGCTGGTTCGTAATACATCACCATTTCTCTACTGTTAAAGAATCTATTGATTTTAACAAAAGAAGTTAATAAAAGCTATATTTTTCCCATTCAATATTAAGTTTAAAAAAATTTAAATTGTTAATAGGACACAATGTAAGTTCCTTTAACACATGATCATGCCATTATTAGCATTAAAAGTACTATTATTGAAATACAAAATTATTTTCATAAATGCTGTTATTGCTTCTTATTATTTAAAGTTCATTTTTATCTGTACTCTACTGGTTGTGTATATGATCTCAGAGCCCATTCTTGCCTGAATTTTTCTGTTTTTTTCTTTGGGAAGAGATATATTTATATATAGACCCTCTAAACCTTGGGCTTAAGGGAGGCCACATTTGGGGGTGACAGTTCATTACTCCTATTAATCTCAAATTTTGAGTGATCAATTATTAATAATGATTTTTTCACTATATTTTCAGAATAATTTCAAGGATTGATAACCATACATCAAGAAAAGTTGAACTGACCAACTATAGACCCTCAGATATGCCTATGGAGTACAGGTGGATTCATTGGAGGTAGAGTTCTGCAATTTCTTGGCCTTGGCACAAGGAGGAAGAGATGTGGCCAGCATCTAACTCCAGCCAGATGACCCACTACTCATTTTACAGTAGGCTAAGTAGGTCTGGGAGTCAATCTGCATGTTGAGGTGTTTGGAGAATTCCCACACATCACTGGGGATCAAATCCCTACTGTCCAGCCAGCAGCTCAGCACTCTACCCTCTAAGCAATACTGACTCTGATAACAGAATGCATTATATAACTATTCTTCTATAATCCAATGAATGTAAATTTTTTTAATACTCTGTAAATATCATAAAAAGCAGCTAACTATTTTTTCTTTTGGGAGGGGAGAGGCACTGGGGTGCAGGAAATCCACTACTATCTTAGGGCTCTTGATCAGAATTGATGAATGGTCCTTTGCCTGCTTCCAGAGAGTAAATTATTTAATTGTTCTCCAAGTCATAATAGTAAGTTTGTAACTGCTTATTTTATAATAAATTAATCATAAAAATTCAGGGCAGAATGGGCCCTAAGAGATCATATACACACCTAGTAGAGTACAGATAAAAATGAACTTTAAATAATAAGAAACAAAAACAGCATTCATGAAAATAATTTTGTATTTCAATCATTAAGATCAGATATATTAATTCAAAGATAGTTTAAAGATCCAAAATTTCATTTCTGAGCCTAATTTAAAGAGAGGATTTATATGGCATCAATGAGCCAAGGTGTTTTAAAGTAATTCTTATGAGAATTTACAACTTGATTAAAAATTTCTTCTGAGAAGCAACCCCCACATGGTCAGTAAGTATTGTCAATATAAATATTGTCTCTAATCTTCGCTCTATTACAACTGCCAATGGAAAACCAGCAATATAAGTAATAACTGTAGCTTCCAATAAGCATGGGACAACTAGGTTAATTGAACGCAAAAATTTGTAATTGACACAAGTACATATTTAAGTGTAACAGTCAAACCCCTAATTCATCAAACATACCTTTTCCAAACATTTCATATTTGTTGGTAGGCCACTTTAAAAAATGCGAAACCTAAAAAAACTGCCTTCAGCACCATCTAGTGGAAACACTACAAACTGCATCCACGAAGTATTGAAAATTCACAATTATATTAAATTCAATGAAATCATTTCTATACATGGCATGGACTAGTGGGTTTTTGCAATCAATTCTGTATATCCATACTCACAGATCCGTCAGTTTGAAATTAAAAATAATCAACCCTTCCAGGTAGTTTGGATAATTCTTGGGTCAAAAAATTATTTTTTGATGTCACCCTTTCTTGCATCTGAAATATATTGTTGGTAAATGCCTAATACTGGATTTCGTTAACAAATCCTCTTTACTGAAATAAATCAAAAACTCACCCCCAAGGGCTTAAATGCTCAACCACAAGTTTTCTATACATACTAGCAATTTTTGTTTCTTAAATCTATTTCTTATGTCCAAATTGACACAACAGCCTTTTAATGTAAAAGGCCTTTTAAATTAAAAAAAATTAATTCCATTCTGGTATTTTGGAAAACTTCTGTGCCCAGAAATTGTTTTACAAAGTCGGTCCTTTTTGAATCAGATACATCTCATCTGCTATTAAGAAACGGATTTATATTGGGGTTCGACAAAATATTCAGTTTACTCAAAAATATAAAAAAACCCACCCATAAGGGCTCAAATGCTCAACCAAAAGTTTTCTATGTACAAGCCATTTGCTTTTTTTCTTTTTTGTAATTAAATCCATACATCAAAATTGATATGTCAAGTTTAAAAGGTTTCCCAAATAAAAAATTAAACCCCTCCAGGTTTTTGGAAAATTTCCATGTCAAGAAATTGTTTCATAAATTCGTCCTTTATGTACTTGAAGCATCTCTTTGGCCACCAAGGACCGTCACTGCATAGTGAATTTGAAATAGAATCTGTTTATTTCCTTATTATGGTAAGTGTAATGACCTATATATAATGATCCCATGATATATTGTTATACCATTTTCCTCATCTGTATGCATCCTACCAGAAAGGGTAAGCATTCATTTGAGAAATAAGTACTGTTTTTAATTGACTTGTAATATTGTGTATTTTATCACTTGATTAGCCAAGTCCCTGTGGCATTGCTCATGTGAATTTTGTAATATATCTGTAATTTTATTATTTCTCACATTCCCATTGATATCCAGTGAGAAAATTATCCATTAAAGTTGGAAGTTTGATATTATTCGTGAGTATCTTCTGTCTCTTATTTTCACTGATGTAATTGAGAAAAAGTTTTTAGAAAACAATTTCCTATTTCACCCCATAGTTTGGTCACTCGTGTCTGGTATCTGTCATGTGTGATAATTTTTCATGGTATTTATTTTCCCTAGGATGCTGGGTTTTATACAGGCTGATTGTAGGTTATCACATCTTTGAGAAAGTCTACTAATATCAGTGGCCCCAAAAACTACAATCTTAATATCGAGATAGTATAACTGTATAACTGAAATGTAAAAAAAAAAAGGTTTGTTAGGCCACAGCCCCCGCCCGTGAGCAAAGCAAGTATAAAAATATATTTCTTTCAATTAAAATTAGTTTCGCCAAAATTTTACTTCAGTATTCCTGTACAAATAACAGCTTCAGTAATAATGAATCTTTAAAAAGGCAAGTTTTATGAAAGTGATAGTTAAGTTGATAAAAGAACCAAAGAAGAAGAAAGTATTCAGATAAAGCTCAAAGAACTAAAAAGAACACATTCTACCATTTTTCTCTGATACACAAAAAGAAGCCACCAACTGTGAGGATATTAGAATTACAATGGCATGAATCAGGTCTGTATGAAAAACTGTGCTTATTTGGACCAAAATTAATAAATACTAACACGTCATAGTGAAGTGGAGAAAAGGAGAGAAATTATCACTTTGCACATGAACCTATGCCAAGTCTAGTTATAAACCATTATATACTCCTTGCCATCAATTGTTTTAAAAACAATAGTAAAAAATTGTTAAAACAAAATGTAATATGTTAACAAAACACCACATGTATACCTGCTTCTCACAATCTAGTGTATCTACACAGTCTATCGAAAAGGTCATGTCATGGGTAGTTGAAATTCACCCATGTCATGCAGTTCCTCTCTGGGAAGCAGCAAAACCATTGCAGCAGTTTTTCCTATTTACACCTATTCATCAATTACTATGCGACCACACACAATTATTCAATCCAGGTAAACTCACTTTCCTCTAACTTGCCCCTAAGAAATATTTCATACCAATGAAGGATTTGAAAAACCATGCTGTCTATTGTAAGAAGTAAACCAGCCCTTGGAGGAGGAATATGACAAATATTGATCAAGGTTATGTTGCAGAGTATTGAGGCGAACTGCTGCAGCTAGTACAGATGCTCCAGGGAAGCCACACTGGGAAAGCCTCATTGTTGGTCTCAAAGGGATTGGAGGATCACATTTTAATATTTCTGCAGCACGACCTCTAATTTGCCTCATTCCTAGAAAAATAAAATGAGGCAATATAGTTTAATTTTAAAGCATTCATAGAGCAATATACTGTTTAGAGAATAGAGGTTTTCAATATTAATACTGGTAAAAGATATGACTAAGTTTTAAAAATTTTAACACTACAAAATTTATCTTTGAAACAATTATGAATAAAACAAAAATCAAAACATATTATTTATAATATTAAAAAAAATATTTTTACACGTATAATAAATGAAAATAATATACTTCATTAGAAACTTCACGAAAGATGAAAGCAGGTATTATAGCAAACAAAGATATACACTTAAGAAGTGACTTATAACTCAATTATTAATGAGAGTACCTTTAATCTTCCCTTGAATAAATTCCAAATTAAAGGCCAAAGATGGTAACCCAACTGGGAAGAGTTCGCATAACACTGCAAAGTGATCATATCTTTGCCACCCAGTTAACATAATTCCTTGGAATTTCACTCTGTGTTTATACAAGTCAACCACATCCATCCAAGCTTGGTGGTTGGAAAGATGAAAACCTGAAGGAAACATTTAAAATCATACACAAAAAAGAAGTATGTCAATTTCAACAGTATCAACCTAATTCATATTGAGTTGACAGTGACACTGGCTTATTGACTGACTAACTTGCTCAACAATTCATGTATCATCTGTTCAATGGCAGGCTCTGACGTAATTCAATAGCTGTAATTACCAAGTCATTCACATATTTTCAGCAATTCATTAAGTCTGTTATAGAGAATCTTTTCCAATGAAAGTCACCTATGTAGTCTGTACACATCTGTTATAGATTTGCCAAGAAACTCTGCCATGGCCGATGGTAGAAAAGTGGTATTGGTTAAAAGAAAATTTTGTCGATATTTATAAGGCACACAGGTGATCAAAAAGTTGGAAAAAAAATTATTTTTGGAGGCTCTACCAAATAAAAGCTGGATGCATGGAAAGACTCCGCATTCCAGAAGTATCAAATGCTGTAAATTAAATAGGAGTGAGACGGAATGAGAAATATGCCTGTCAACAGAATTTTTACTGTAATTAATAGATGGCCTAGAATATACAGGGGTTTATGGAAGTAACAGAAAAACAATGTTCCCAAATCATTCCACATGATACATAAATAATAATATGAAGCATGTAACATCAAGGTTTCATAGTCCACTGAGAAAAAAAAATTGGAACAAAGTAAAAAAAAAAAAATTTAAGAAAGTGCATATATACAAAAAAAATAAAAAATTGTGGCATTAAGAATGAAGGGATACAATTACATGAACTTTGTATATTTTGTGTTTCCTAAGCAAGCAAGATACATCAATAAATAACTATTTTAAAAATCAAACTGAGCATACAAGTCTTACAATAAATCTGAAGTAAATGATACATGGTTGAAGTTAAACTCAAGTTAAAATTAATTTGTTTTCTTACATTGGGTTAAGAAAGTTCAGGTAAAGAAGCACTTACATTAAAAATACATTACCAACTTTTTAGGAACTTTTTAAAAAGAAAGGTTGATTTAAATTACTAAGTTACCATTTTGAAAAACAATTAAAGTTTTGAATTTCTTCCACATGATAAAAATGACCTTTTACTCCAATTTGTATGATTAAAATATGTATGCCAAAAAAAGAATTATTAAAACATATGTTGTAATAATTAATTTAAAATTTACATCAAAATTAAGGTAATCAAGCATTTGGTTAAAAAAAATCTTCAAGTAGATTATCTATTACAATAAGTAACAGCATAACCCAGTTCACAACTGACAGCAAAATAAAATTTCAAAAGAAGAAAATATCTCTTGGGGCAATTTTCAAATCAGGATAGTACCTTCTATTAATCAATTTTTTAAATTAATTTTTTAATGTGTGTGGGGATTTAGGGCTTGTTAATCAAAATGGCTTTAATCTCCAAATTTCGGATATGACTGAAGTTCAATTTTTACTCTTGTTAGCAAGGTTTTTGGCAACTTCCAGGTTATTAAAATGTATGGATATAGTTTTAAAGTTTCAAATATTTTCAAATAAAAAACTAAAAGTGCATTTTGAAATCACTAGCTTAAAGAGACTATTCTTAGGATATTCCTCATTTTAATTTAAGTAATGTATTATCTATAATTCTAAATAATCAAAAACTTACTTATATCAGTTACATATTTGTCAGGACCAGTGGCTCCTTTAAAAGCACTTGCTATCCAAATGTGAGGAAAGATGGAAATGTATTTCTCCCAAATGTCAGTAGTGATTGATGAAAGAACATCAGGTGTATATTTCCACACTACAGGTTCCAGCCATCGAGAAACACGAGATTCTTGTAATTCTGACTCTGGGAGGTTTCGAAATTCATCATCCCAAGTAAGAGGTTTAACATTGGGATACGTCTTCTTGATATATCTGCATTTAGTCACAATGAGAAAAAAGTAAAAAGAAAGCACAAATTTGAGGAGAACGATGAATGAGTTACTATACAACTGAACTAAGTCAACTCAGATCTAGTCACAATGCAAGTGATTTTGCCTTATCATGTCAAATCTGAAAAGTAAAGATGAAAAGAATTTGACACTTCTAAAGAGCTAACATCACTTACTTGGCAATGTGAATTACATGATTCAAAAACAACTGTGATTTAGTCCATTTGTTATTAAACATTGCTAAGCCACATCGCTCACAATTCCCCAAATAATATACTTCATCACAACCTATGTGGAGATATTTAATATTTGGATGTAGTTCCATAATTTGATCTATCATTGTAGTTAAAACCGGAAATGTATCATTGTGTGATGGGCAAACAACCTAAAAGGCATATTCAGTCCATAATACTCCTTAATATTATTACAACTTACTTTAGAATACTTCTACTTACTTGGGGGTACTTCGGAACTTCTCTTAGATAAGAGAAATTCTCTAATTTTAAAATAAATTCAAGATGTCCAAATGTTTGAATCAAAGGTATAACCTCCAATTCATTATCACTTGCTATTTTTAAAATATGTTTAATATCAGACCTTTTGTAGGCGTTATATGCTGAAATATCATGTAAAATACCATAATATGGAAACATATCTTCATATTCTATTAAAATTCCAGTAGCTCCCAAAGTCCTCAGCAAAGGAAACAAATCTTCATAATATAACACTTGAGGAGGAGCACCTTTCAGGTCAAGGTGAACTATTCTATGTCCATTGAAACTGAAATTATTCCTACGTTCATCCACTAAACCTGAATCTAGATCATCATGAGAATCTATGTAATTTCTTTGTTTTTTTCGGAGTAATGGTATATAATCTGATTCAGAATGGAAAGGTAGATTATTATCTTGATGTTGAGAGGCTAATATTTTACCAACAATATCCTGATGTTGATCTCGTCTCAATTTATCAATTATCCGTTCCTCAGCTTGGTTGTGACTCAAAAGTCCATCCGGGATAGAAGTACTTGAACTGGTGAATTTTGCTGAAGCTGTTTTTTTTAGTAGAAGGGGCATCATGCTATTCTTATCTTTAGCCACGGATGAATCAATGAGAATGTCACTTGTTGCCAAAATATAAAGAATAAGAACTATTGTGATAAGAATCATAACAATAACTGTCATTTCAGTTTTGCTCCGAATTTTCAACATTCTCATTTTGTACACAACTTTCATGACTAATTAATTAATAAATCGACCTGCACACACAATGCTCTGAGGAACATTGTTAATAAACACAACACATTTGTAAAACGATGCGGACACCGCATTTCAGAAGAATATCATATTGGAACAGAATAATTCTTATTTGTACTAACTACAAGTAGGAGCCAAATGCATCAATAACCAACAAGCAACATAGCCAAAACCAGGCCAAAACATAGCTTGCTGATAGTGACAGTGGTTGACGGTAGTCAACCGGTGCACATGTTTATCGAATTTCCCACTAGGTAGCATGACGTTTCATCACGCCAAGTTAACCAAATGTCTACGAAACGTCAAAGTAAGAAATACAACATCATTACTTTCCACGTGAAGTTTTTAGAGACTTTTACTAAAACATATTGATTCTTCTCTACTAATGTATTTTTAATACATTTTATAACAAAAAAATTGAGAATTTTATACATTCATATCATTGCTTTTCTAATGTAACGGTTGGCATGGCACAGGTCTGCTATCAAATACGTCATCTGCGAAATAACCTACAGCATCACGGACGGAGGAAAGCAGGAGAACGCACGAGGACGGCTCAGGGTACGCTGTCAGTAGTAGTCAGTAAAGCTCTTCTGTGATAACAGTGGAGTGCTCGTTGATTAGCTGAAGATTCGGCGGGCTCTTCGTACAACCGTTCATTCACGACATTAGGTATTATGGACATAATCCTTGGAGGCATTGAAGGGTAAGTATCAGTTTTAAGATTTTAAATTATAATAATATAATCCCAATTTTTGATTATATATGAATAAAAACGTTGTACCAGCATGTATTTTTTCTGTGTATTTTTCATCCAATCTTATAAAAAACTATCGAACTTATTTTATAACCTAGCACGTGTAGAGACACTCGAAGAAAAGTGAGTTTTTGTGCAGCATTTATTTTGGTTTATACCTACTTTAAATAAATTTTTCAACCTCTGTACAGTGAGAAATGTTGATGAAATAATTTGTATTAGAGAATACGTCTGACTAATTTATGATTGCAAATTGCAACGTCCATGAGAATTTTCTTTGGGACATTGAACAATCTCTTTGAATGTATTTGAATCCTGTGATTGGAATCGGATTATAAAATCACAGTCGTATGGTTTCTGAATGGCAGAATGAGTGATCGATGAAAAATGTACATATTGGAGAAACTGACACGTTGACTGAGAGCGTGCCGCTGTTGCAGAGTATGTCACGCGGTCCGAGTAATGATTTCACTGAGAATATGATATTGACATAAACAAAATAATGTCTGACAGCAGACCAGAATATCCCTGGATGAACACTTTTTAAGAATTACAAGCGCGTTTAACTTGACATTAATTATTGACTTAAATTGATTTTTGTCGGTTCGGATGTATAATAGAGGAAGTTGCCGAAGTGTGCTATACCATTGAAGTAGGGTTCTTTTTTGTGTTATTGTGAAATAAATGAACTGAAATAAATTAAATATTTATAATCTTCAGAAGAAGGGAAGAATTTTTCTTCTGCCTGTCGTCACGTTTAGAAATTGGACTAGACATAAACATGAAAGGGCAAATATGCGGAGCCCTCAATTATGCCTTTCAAATGTTTAGTGGCGAGTTCAGAAGTATTTGATCTGAACGAAGACAAGTAATATTTCGTGATATATTTCTCGTAAATTAATACATTGTCTCTGAAATAAATAAACTGATTAAGATAATTTTACCGTACTTTTCTGATTAAAAAGTATTATATTGCGGATTGATTGGAAATGGGCTGGACCGATAAGTATACAAATCCTTCAAAAAATTGCGATCGCTAAAATATGTCATTAGAAATCTATCATTGGGGCATGAAGCAACAGGATCAGGGTTATGCGCTCCTCTGCACTATAGAAACTCACAGAGCAGCATAGTAATTGTGTAGCTAATAGCTAAAATTTATTTGTGGGATCATTATTATTTTATATAATTTCTTTATATTTTATATAATATAATATAATATTTGTAGAGTTTTGTTAACGACAAAAAAATCAAACGTGATAGGATTTGCGATGGGGAAAGAACTTTCAGGACACGAAAAAATCTTGCACTTTTTCACTTAACAAAGTATTACACAACATCGAAAATGATGGTCTGGGGCTTCTACATTCAGAAATATTGCAGAGCGCATAATTTTTATTGGTTTGTACAATTGCCAAATTCGATACACAGTTCAGATATTCTATGCAGTCCATTTGCTCAACCAATTCAAAAGTTCCTATAATTTAGTGAAAACTGTAACCTGATAATTTAGTGTCAAATCTCTCTCTCTCTGTCACTATAGATTTTATTATTTTCTTTACTGAACATCAATAAAAGCAATTTAAGTTTGAAATAAAATTGTTAAAATACTTAGTTTATTAGGTTAAGAGAGGCGCAATGGAGTCTTCACCTAACCTTCACCACATGTGTACCATAATGTTTTCCCTTACTTATATGATCTATCCTTCCGTCTTTTTACGTGGAGTTCTGACACATTCTGTTTATTTCTAAAATAACTATATTTTAAAAGCATTTTGATAGTGTACATTTATAACCGTCGATAAAACTAATAAAATATTTTTTTGTGTTACCTGAATGTATAGCAAGTCAGTACCACAGATTCCCAAATTCCCGATTAGCTTAACATTAACACGACACAATAATGCGGAGATCTACGACACGACCTGAGAAGATAGTGGTCGTCAGGAGAGTCGTATGGAACATCTGGAGAGCGAAAATACGGTATCAAGGCAATTCGATTGCCATTTCATCAGATTTCCCATCCCGAATTTTGGGTCAACAGACCGATGATAAAAAAACAACAACTATGTACTCGTATAAGTCGTATGATTAAAATATTATTTACAAAAATTGGAAATCCCTGAAACTGCAAACAATACACAGAAAAATAACTGTTAATAAACGAGATGTCAATTACATTTCCCTCTCGCCAGAGTGTTGGCAGTTTATTACTCCCGGTCATTGAATAAATTGTTTGATTTTCGGTATGACGATGGCATTGCCTTATTGCATAATTTGCCAATCGTGTCTTTTTTTTACGGTAAGCGTAATTATTATATTTTTTCGAAACTTTATCTGGAAAACTATTTGGATGGGAGTATAGGTATACGGAATATTTTTTATTTCTCATCATTATTGGTATGTATTTCAACCTCATGCATTCGAAGTAACGTTACTGAAAACAAATTACGGAGTATTTTAAGAGTAATATTTCAACGTATGGCTAGTCGCACTATGGTAATACATAGGAGAGACTACGTCAATGATTTTTTAATTGAGACTTTCACTAAAAAGAAAACAGGATTGATCAATCGTCAGACGCTGCCCCAGTGACTAATGGAAGACCAAAAATAGTATAATAAATAATAATAAATAAATTTATTGTCAAAAAACAGTACAAACTGCGTATGACCACGTGGAGGAAAAAAAAACTAATTTACTCTCCG
>NNCF01126658.1:604132-642333 GCA_002313205.1 Laupala kohalensis | reverse complement strand
TATATATATATATATATACAACTTGGTGTGCTGGTCCCTCTGTTTAACGAATTGAGTCGATTTATTTACTATTACTAAGTTAATTTTGTGGAGTTTACTACTCCCTTCTATGTTGTAAACGCAGAAATCATTTCATGTTTGGAATGTTGGTTCGTTTTATGAACTTCAGATTCACATTTGCGAACTGGACCCCATAAATTGTCTCAAACTGAACTGATTAGACCTCATAAATACTCATTTAGATCACAGATCCTTCTTCTTGAACCAGTGGCGGTGTCTTTGGCTGGAAGCCCTGTGAAGGGCAACTTCTCTTGGCGAAGGCCGACGACGCCTTGGATTTTATTGACGCCATTGAATTTAACCCTTTATGGCGTCATCGCCGACACTTCGCTTTATTGCGGAAACTCGCGATGAGCTCAAGTGAACGCTCCTTGCTACTGTTTGTATCACAAAATAGTGTAGAAGAATTTATTCTATTAACAGTTGGTGAGACTTGTAAGTTATTCTGATTAAAGGTTTAATATCATACAACGGAACAATATATTCGAGGATTGGTCATCAATAAAAGATTCTTTTTACATCGCCAACGTTTCGGCAATTTATTTTGCCTTCATCAGGGCTGTATGATACGTAACCACACCATCATCAATTAACACCAGCCATAACCCCTAAATACAACCCACTACATCTCTACAACCTTCCTGGTCAAAAACAAAAATAAATTGCCGAAACGTTGGTGTTGTAAAAACAATATTTTATTGATGACCAATCCTCGAATATATCGTTCCGTTATCGTATAATATATATTGGTCAAGATCAACATCATAGTTTAATATCATGTTCAATTGTCCTGTTATGTTTCTTGTTATAATTTGTTCCACCTGACGACAATTTCAACATAAAGTCGAAACGTTTTGAAATTTAAATCACAAAATATATAGTATACGTCAGTTAAATGTTGAAAGGCTTTAATTTTTTTTGTAATTAATTTCATCTGATTAAAATACCATATATTTTCGCAGATGAGACGACCTTCAGATAAGATGAGGTATGAAATTTTTTAATTTAAGCATACACTGGTGAGTGATTTCGCCTATTTTATAATCGTTTTAGTTTCTATAAATTTCATTTTTTTATATGTCCTTTAAGACGACTCCAGATATTGGGGGCTTTTTTTGTGATTCAACTATCGTCTTATCTCCGGAAATATTCAGTAATTCAAGAGTAGAAGATTTTGTTGATTGCCTCCACAAAAAATGAACTAATAGTTGTTCAATAAAACACTTAATACAATGTGAAACACTTGTCGATAGTATTGACGTCAATTTTAATGGTTCTGGGTTGTAAGGGTTCACGCCCTTATAGTTCACAACCATTTAATTTAACAAGGTCATCGAAGTGTATAACGTGGAGCAAACCGAGCGCGGTCTATATTTATTTCTTACAAACTTAGATATCTCATTGCTCATCTAGCAAACCATGTGATAAAGGAATGTAATTTCTTCTATTACTTCAAAAGTTTACCTCGGAAATTATTTTCGATTTACGATCTCATTTGAGATGTACAAAAGATTTGAATGCAACTATTTTAAAGGTGTAATTACGTTTTTGAACGGAACTTAGATGTATCGTGTCAGTTAATGAAAAATAAGTCATTTTTTAACCGGAGAGAGAGAAAAGAATTATTCTTGTTCCAAATAAATGATCTTTTAATGTTTCATAATGCGAGAAACGATGAGAACCGACAAATAGAACGCTAACGAAATGGCTGTCTCCGGGGAACCCACTGGGGAAGAGTTTTTATCGTTCCGCTTCAGTGCTAAGCAAGCAGCGTTTCCCGCGCCATTCGGCCCATAAAGAGCGCCGATAACGTGCTATCAATGGGAGTCAGTCTTCGCAAACGGCTGCATTCAACCGACTGCTTTCCGCCTTGCTTTGAAGACCGCACGCTGCACAGTTGTCAAGGGTTGACGAGAGAAATCCACTCCCATCGCAACAGGCGTCTCTTTCTCACCTACAGGAGTTTCAAAGCTAAACTGAGGTTCATTAGACTCCGGACCGAAATAGTAGTAGTCGATGTGACGTAATATATCATTTTCTCCTGTTTTCCTTTGGGTAGAGGCGAATTTTTTTATTAACACGCGCTAGGCTCTTGTCTACAGGCGACATCTATTGAAATAATACATCTCGAATTAAGTATATCTCAATAGTTACGGCTTAAAAACAACCCTTTCTGAATAATCAATAGTTATTACGTATAATACGAATAATACGTATTTCTGAAATAACTTTTGGTGTTTTATTAAATATGAATTTGTCGGTATTATGTTAATTTTATAACACGTACAGAACTATTTTTATTGTTATAGGAGTGTGTTGAAACGTTAAATCCGCCTCTGCCTTAGGGTCCTTGATCGGAATTGATGGGATGGTCCCTTGCTTGCTTCCGGAGAGTAAATTAGTTTATTGTCCTCCACGTGGTCATACGCAGTTTGTACTGTTTTTTGACAATAAATTTATTTATTTATTTACATTAAACATCGTATTTGTTTTCTATAATAAAGACACCTACGTCCAATGCCAAATTTGTGTTTCTGGTTAATAGAAGTTGGCTCCCGTATTTAAAAAATAATTATATTTCAATATATTTCCATTATGCGGGAAGTTAAGACTAAATTTGAGGATTAACAATTATGTTCGAGACAATGGTATGCTCAGATGCAGTGTAAGGTATAAGGTAGTTTAAACTCGAAAGTGTCATATCTACGATATCTTAACGTCTCCTACTATTTCGGTCCGGGGACGAATTGATTTTGAGGCAGCTATTAAAAATATACTCGTTTGCTTTGACTTATTACAAGACCACCACTGCCGGTCCAACTCCTTAAGATTCACAAATTTGGTACACGATACATTGTCTTATATCACAAATTATGAGAAAGGAATAAGTAATATAATAAAAATGTTCATCTAGTTCGGGCTTGACCTGTAACTCTCGCCCACAAGGAGGCTACCTCAAGATAGCTCTGAAACTGCTATAGGTAAGCAGCAGACAGGTTTTGAGTAGGAGCTGCATGGACCCATTCCTACGCTAATAACCTCTGTCGCTTCCGCCGCCGCTGCTGGCTGCGGTAGTTCCAAAGGGTGAGCAACCGCTTAGTGGCTCTTCCCCCCCCCCACCCCGTTCACCGCACCCACCCTCCAGCGTTTCAACGACAAACGAACGACGATCGCAGCTCTCAACTACTTGCTTTTGTTTCCACCCCGAGGCTCCCAAGCGCATAGTGACCATGAGGGAAAATAATAAATTTCGAGAGTTTTTACTACTAATATTACATACAGTAAGATAAATACTAAAACAGCCTCAAAATTTATTATTTTTCTAATGGTCATTATCCATTTCATTGCAGAATAAATTTATAGAAAAGAAAACAGATACAAAAAGACGTAAGACCATATAGGCAATAAACTAATATACTCTTCAAGATCAAACAAAGGACCATCCCATTAATTCCGATCAAGGCATTGGCAGATTTAATTCCCAGAAGAAGTTATTTAACAATTATTTGCTATTATATCGCCAAAACAAATCGTAGTTAATAAAATTACTAGTTTCTTGGGATCTATACATTATCCCTCATAGAAATAAAAACAGAAAGATGTCTGTATACATATCATCCTGTTTTAAATGAATTTGAAGGAAATATTTTATCATCACAACTTTTGGACACCGAAATTAACTGAAAACATTTGGATTTCATGAGAATGAGGTTTATGATTGAAAGGATATTATGATACAAATTGAAATACGATATTTTCTAGTATGTCGGATGGATATTCAATGTAGAGAAAAGTTAATCCCATACCCGAATGGAATTGCAAAAATTTAATAATTTATTATGAAAAGAAATATTTTAAAATTAACAAGAAAAATATTTAAAATTATTATGGTACATCAAGATATTTCATCGCGTTCCTAACGTTTAGGAAGAAAAATATTCCAATTACATGTCCGAACGAAGAATCCTCGTTAAATAATAAGCAGCGTGTGTCATTTTAAGAAAAATTTTCTTTCTCAATTCCAAAATTAGGATGAGAAAAATTGCTTCTCTTTTTTAATTTCATGAAATAATCAATGTAAACAAAATCAATGTATTGGTTAAACATTTCATATTTCACATCGGGGATAACTTTGATATGGAATTCATTTTGCCCGCATTTGTGATGTCAACCCTTAATGCTTTAGTAAAATTGATTTTTTTAAAAGCACGTCAAGAATTTAATACATTTTATGGGTGTTATTACATCGCATAGAACCCAAAATTAAATTTGGACTAATATCCACAAAACGGAGCATACGATAAAACTGGAAGGCAATATTTTTAATAAAGCCTTATAAAATTTTGGATTTAAGACAGTAAAGAATGTTTGTAAAATAGAATAACCACTAATTTATTCATCCAAAAAAATGCTTGAGTGGGTCAAACGTATTTTGCGCGTAATAACTTACAAAATTAAGGAACCTTTTTAAATAATCAGTGATTACAGTTAATAATTCACAATGAATGCTTAACTTAATTGTCCTGTTAACGACGTATTGTGCTCAATTGTGGAGATGAAGTAATAAAAATTCAGGTTGTATTATTATAGTTGTGCATTCTCATCATATTCATTATGTTTCTCAGAACACGTAATTAAATCATTAGCTGACCAGGTGAACCATTAAGGAAAATATTATCCAAAAATGAACAACAATCGTAAAAAGTACAAAATGTACCTCTAAAGTCATAAATTGTTTCCTGAATAAAAAAACAATCGTTATACCTCAATGTAAAATAAAAATACCTCAAGAGTAAAATAAAATATAGGAAACAGAAAACAGATACTGGGAAATACTCCTTTGTGAATAGAAGCATTTTAGACTGGAATAGCTTACCTTCAACAACTCTTAAGAACTTACCAAAACGAGTAAAATGTTTCCGCAACCGTCTTCTTGCTTCTACGAAATAGGAACACATGTGAATTGCTGTGTAGTGAGGTGAATGGAGACTTAAGGGCATAGAAAGTGCCCAGAGCAAATAGAATTATAGTGCAGTGTAGTGTAGTGCTGAGAAGTGCGTGTTAGTGTTCACAGCGATCCTGTTTTGGCGTTATTTTCATAGTTATTAATTTCTTTTAATTATATAATAGCAATTACTTTTACATTAAGGTTATAGGAGGAGTAATGGTATATGTGTGTATATTGATGCGTGCTTATACGTATGAGTGTAAGTCTGTATCTGTTTGTACGAGAAAATGTGTTTCTGAATATAAACACATATGGACCTAATTTAATTTTTTAAATTTCGTAGGTGTATTATCCTTCTCGTTTATTGTATACTAATTTTATAAGTATTTTATTCCGTGCGTGTGTATTTCATAGATATTTGGGGGAATTTTTTTTTAAATTTCACCATTATCGTATTATGTATATTCTTATTCTGCCTGTTTTATGTTTTCCATCTGCCCCCGAGCATTGCTCACTTGCAGATTAATAAATTATTATTATTAATGCCCATCGTATTTGAAATAAAACCAAAACGAATGAGAAACATTTTCTAAATTAATAGTTGTTCTAGAGAATGAATAGGATAATTTTATTTATTTATTTAAATGGTGCATCACCCAAAGCTCTATATCATTCAGGAAGACTTTGCAGGTGCCGCTAGATGAACAGACTTAAGTTTCGACCGTGACGCTCGGTAACGAGATAATTTTCAACCCGACGAAATTTATGGGACAATTATCTTTTATTTGTAAATGTCCGGGGTTTTCTCCGGTTTTCCTCCGGGTAGTGGCGGATTTCCCATTGGCGAGAAAATCATTTAATATTTTTGTTATATTTTATCTCTGATTTTACTATTTTTTATTTATTATTTACATGGTGTACATAACACAGAGTACGCTATTATGATTTGCTGCGATAATAGTTCTAAACAGACTTCAACGTGTGCTATTGGTAATATTTCGTATTGAATGATTCATGGTTTAAATAAATAAGAATGAATAGGATGATTCCAAACTAATGCCATATGGAAAAAGTCATATTAATTATCTATCATTACCATTCCATTTCTGCGCGAAGTCTATTAACGACTGAAAATTATGCACATAAACACTTAATATTAATTAAGCATTCATTATTAAAATTTATTCAGATCAGCAATCCATAAAATGTTGGAATATGTGATTGACGTATTTATAAATGAAAAATCATAAAAAGGATTATTAAAGGTGTACTTCATTTCATGAATACGAAAGTATGGTCTAGTACTTTTGATTCTTACGTTTCAGATCCAGAACAGTAGAAATGTAGGAAGAAAAACTGAACAAAGTTCGCGTAGGTTAATTTCTTAATTTTTTTTTCTTTTTGCATCAAATTTTACGCTTATAATCAGACTGTTCAGTACTCATTTTTATAAAAATACACTTTCATGACCTCATCATTTTGAATCTTAAATATATGATTACTCAAACAAGAAATAATCTCATCCAATTTATTTTCTCAAATAGTTCTATAAGAATGTTAAAAATATGCTTTATGGAATTTTCATTGTGTGAAATTCATTCAACGGAGTCCCCCCCCCCCCACCGTGAAAAAATCGGGTCGCGTCCAAATAAACAGGACGTGGGTCAGTGGTGTGCATGCAACACGCATCACAGGTAATCAATTCGCAAAACCACGTACTATCAATATCACGCGCGAAACTGTCCTTAAGACCTTTGCACAATAGGATTTCAACATCAAATGCATTTGCATGTATTTCTTCCGTGTACCCTACACATGGAGAAGATATGCGACAACTTTCGGTCAGGCGAAAATGGCGACGAGCCGGGAATCGATCGTGGGATTCCCGGCTCGTCGCCATTTTCACGTGAGCGAAAGTTGTCACATCAAATGCATTTCAACGATAGATGTTTCGTCGAAAAAATTATAACGTTAGCTGCTAATAAAACGAATGTGTACTGCAGTGACAATGCTATCGAAACGGTGTTGTGCAAAATTTAATTTTCAACACGGTTTCATCTTGTCTTCCTCTTTCCTTTTCTCATCCCCTTATCTGAACCACATAAATTCACCGTCACAACTCGCCTCGTACGCCTCGCAGACCGAGAGACATAGTTTGCAGGCTGGCCAGTTGCTGCCGGGTTAGAACGGGAGTGAAGTTGCACGCGTCTTCGCTCTCGACGCTCAAGGGGATCACACGGGGCTAGTGAACGCCGCTTTTGCACAAGTCCCTAAGAATATTGTTTATAGCAGCATAGCCAGACGCAATCTTTTCAAATAAGTAGTAAGGGGAGTAGATTTTTTTAAATGTAACTCTTCAATGTTGTTATGTCTGAAAGAGAAAGGTGAGAGATGAAATAATACGAAATCAGCAACACACCTTTCGATGGTCTAAAGTACGATATTTCATTTGTGTGATTTGCTCTGCCAGGTTACTCAGAAAAGGAATTAAGGAATATGGGGACTTATACGTATGAATGTATACAAGAAAATTGAATCTAATCTCAATTCTAAAGAAAAATATGAATATAAACGTAGACTTCCGCGTCCGGAGACAGTATGAACTTGTTTGACCGGGACAACCCGCGTCTTAGTAGATAAAACTACCAACGTTTCGACCATCATGCTGTGGCCGAGTCGTACACACCTAGGTCGCTGTCGTACTCTGCCGAGCGACTTAAGTCTGTACGACTCCGACATTGCCCTGAAGGAGGTCACAGCATGATGGCCGAAACGTTGGTAGTTTTATCTACTACAAGTTCATAAGAATATGTATGTTTACTTTTATGTAGCGAGACTATTTAATTTGCCCGAGAAATGCTGCAGCTACTGCTTTATATTCGCACATATTCTACTTGAAGATAAGTTTCACTCGATTTGGTATTTAGCATTAAACAGGACATTTTCCTACCAATTTGTTTATTGTTGATTACTTACCAGACGCGTCAGCGTTTTCACACGTCTGAGCTGAATTGTTCTAGGAACACCTTTTTTTTAAAATAAATGTGTTTCTTGATTTTATAATTTGTCTGTTCTTATATACTTATGTTGTTTAAAAGAGCAACTGTAATTCGTTATGCTTGTGTGATTGTAGTTGTGCTGTGTGTGATTGTAATTGATTTGTAAGTGCTGATCATAAATAAATATTTTGAGGCGAAGAGAAAACTTTGTAGCAAGGGCATCTCAGTTGCATATCAGTCTCGAAATTGTATCTCTGTTCATTAATTTCCCCGAATGTCAATTTTGGCCTCTCACGGAAATTTTATTTACAGATAATTCATAACCGATAATCACTGATAAGAAAACATCTCTTTTCTCTTTCTGAAATAAACGAGTCAAATAGCTACTTTTCTTGACGTAATTATTGAGGTCTGCTATCTGGAAAAGGAAAAGGTGAAATATGAAATAATAGGAAACCCTGAACAAACTATTTAGTGCTCTAAAGTACAAAACTTCATTTGTGTTATTTACTCCGTCCGGTTAGTCAGAATGATAATGAGAAATCAAGGGGACATTTGCATGTTAATGTATATGATGACGATTTCTAGAAAATAGTACACGACCGAATGCGGAGACGTGCTCTCCCACCTGCTCGGTGTTTCTTCGTCGCCTCCTGTAGCGCAACGCAACCGCGACGAGGGCGTCCAAATGGGAACTCTGACCGCACGATACAAGGAGGGGGAGCACGTGGAGCTCCTTGAAGGCGGGGAAGGGTAGGGAGGGAGGGGGAAACGAGAAGGGAGGGGAGGGGACATTACACGCGGAGGCGGCGAATGATGAGAAGGAACTTGGAAGTCAACATCTCAATAGTTGTTCAAAAACACACCTGCCTCTCTAGTCCACTGGAAACCTTTCTCGTTCCTCTGCATTAGATAACCTCGCATTCGGCAATCACGAGACCAGACCAAAGGTCGGGTTAGAAAATGGTTGATCAAAAAGTGTACGCGTAGGAAATCCGTTATAAAATTAGTTACCACGTCGGTTAGACGTCTGCTGTTATTACACTAATATTCCGGATTCGACCTTATTTTAACAGCCGATCTATTAATTGATTATGAGCATTTAATGGTCACAATACTTATACATCATGTCCACAAAAATCTTATTGTTGCCATTGATATTAATTTCAAAACGTGACAATAAAAGATTCACTTTAAAGAATTAAAATAACGCGTCTCATGGTTGGAGATACAATCAGCGATGAACCAGTAACCACCAACTCTTCATTGGTATAATAATATAACTAATTATGTCTGTTGAAATATATTCGTATCCAAAATGTGAAAACTAAGTTTGTTGGTAGCATTTGAAAAAAAGAAAGAAATGGAATATTTGGTTATGGGAAGAAATATTGATAGCGACAAAAGAAAGATTTTTTTGATTGTTTTAATACGTGTTGGTTCAGTCTTTTTGGTGCTATGAAGGTAAATTACCGAGAAAGAGAGTGAGAAATGTAATGTAGATTGTTACACCTGGATAATGTCGCAATTTGGTACCAGGATATGTAGGCACATAACTAAAAGAATGGACATGTGTAGTATTGCACTTAGCTCATTATTAAAGAAAAACGAATTCTAAGATAGTGAAATCCCGGAATAATTATGTTGAAAACGATTGTGACTCAAAGAAATGAGAAAAAAATATCGCATAGTGGCATTCGTCAACGGAGCTTTATATTCTGTGAAGTCATGAGAATAGTGCTGGAGTAATGTCTGGTCCGTATGATGCAAACCTTTGATAACTGGCAAACTAGTAGAGGTCGCACCAGAGAAAGTCAACTACTTCATCTCAGTATTTAAAAGAAAATGGATATTTGTGAATTTCAGACTTTAATAATCAGAATTAGTCATATTTTCCTCCTGCATATATAATTAACACCTAATCAAACGACCCTATTTTTTATAAATTTACTCTAAAACACAAATAAGTAAAATAACATATTCAACGTTTCAATACTTTTTTGTCTCAAGGTCGTTTGACTTTTTATGACTTAAAGTATCAGGTATATACTCTCAACGTATAGATCCTATTCGTATCATCTTCAGATCGCGTATTATTCGATCATTTTTATGATATTCTCCAAATATATAACTTCTCCCCCACACTCCTTGGCCACACGAATATACGAGTACACAAGCAGAAAATCCTCATCTTCAAACTCTAAATTTATTTAACAAGCCTCTGAAAACGATACAAATTAAATTGAACTATTGGTAAGTTTTTGAATTACCAAAATGCACGATCATATGGAAATATGATATGCTGAAATTGAATGAGTTCTGCAACGTCGACAGTCAGGTGAAAATTGCGACCGTCCGAGTCTCGTACCCGGGACCTGCTGCTCTGGCCGCAGGTGTGCTATCCATTGCACCACCCGCCTCGACTCCCACGTCCGTACGCAACCCTTGAAGGGGGATGTGACCCAGGTTCATCGGATCAGGACGGGTGAAGGTTGCGTTGAGGGAGGCGGGTGGTGCAGTGGATAGCACACCTGCGGCCAGAGCTGGAGGTCCCGGGTTCGAGTCCCGGTCGGTAGCAATTTTCACCTGACTGTTGACGTTGCAAACATTCCTCCACGAGAAGGTACTCGGAAGTTGTGAGTTGAATGAGTTCTATTTAACAAGTCAAATAACAAAACAACTCTGTATATTCAAAAATGTTTGATGTATAGAAACAAATGCTAAATAAAAATATGTTTGGCTCAGAAGTAATATAGAACATTTTTTCATCTACAATTAGGACAAACGACTGTAGATTATGAAACTACCAGAAAACACATTCCAGGAAAATTGTGGATACGGAGGGGGCTGGATGATGTGTAAACGAATTTCTTTGCAAGTTTTAATCAAGGACGTGGAGTTGAGGTTTAAATTGTATTTTCCATCCCACAGTTTTGCAATTCAACTTAATTAAAACATGAATGGAAAAACTGACTTCAGCTGATTTAAGCAAAACGGTATAATTTGTAGCTTAATTAATAAAGAGTTCGTGAAAACTGGGTTTTGATTAGTGACTTGAAATCCAATTAAATACATAATTTATAGCCAAAGCTCTTTCATTCACCTAAAGCAAGTTTGAGAATTCACTAATTCCGATCAAAATAATAAAGGGAGAAATATATAGAAACTTTTCCAGAATGAGACCACATACGTTTGAGTGAGTTAGATAACAAACGGTACCATGATCAATAATCAGAAAATAAATAAGGATAACGGCATATATGGGATGGTTTTAGGTCTTCGGAACACACGTTCATGCTTGAGAAGCAAACTACTGTTGAAAACTACTGACATACAGTTGTTAGACTTCATTTATTACTTATATTTAAAAATAAAAGTTATTACTGATTATACATAAAAAATGTAGTATAAATATAGTAAAAATTAAAATCGTAAAACATGTAAAACGTGATTGAAATTTCGTACCGCGTGTCAGTTTTCAGTTCTTGCATTACTTTCCCCGTTATCATACTTCAGTTTCGGTGTACCTAACTGTATTCTGTATAGGCTTTTTACATCGATAAATGGTTTTCATCCCATTTGAAACAGTATGTTGCTGTAAGTATTTTGAGAACATATAAACAGTTGGGTGATGTGGTAGTGCAGTAGCAGCAAATGCTGTGCACATCGTATACCAAATTTCCAAAAGAAGATTTTATACCAAACTTGCAAGCGAAATACAATATATATATATATATATATATATATATATATATATATATATATATATATATATATATATATATATATATATATACATGGATGCAATTCAAACTAACTTTCAATTTTAGAACAAAGAAACAAAAATTGGGATGTTCTTGACAAATGGTCGAAAATGTATAATGATCTTCAAAGGGAGTAACCTTCCAATACCGTGTACGGGGAACAGATACCACTCCAAATACCAAGTTTCAACGAAATTGACTGATTTTTTTAGTTAGTGCGTACAGACCTATGGAATCCTAAAATAATACTCTAGTTCACAAAAATAAACCGAAATAAATAATATAAATAAAAAATTTCTTGTCAAAAAGAAGTTAGAAACTGCATATGACCACATGGAGGACACTAAACTGATTTACTCTCTGGAAGCAAGCGAAGGACCATCCCATCAATTCCGATCAAGGGCCGTAAGGCAGAGGTGGATTTAACATTTCAGTACACTTCTAAGATAAGAATAAAAATAGCTCGGTACGTGTCATAATATTAACAGTATATCGACAAATTTGTATTTAATAAAACACAAAAAAGTTATTTCAGAAGTGCGTATTATTACTAAACTATAGATTATTTGAAAAATATTGTTTATAAATCATAACTATTAAAATAACATTAAATTTGTTGGTATATATCTACCAACGAATATTTCTGTTGGTATCTCGCTATAGTAATTGTAACAATACATTCTATATAGTGAAAGAAATTTTTCTGTGAAACAGTTCAGAATTATCAACGCGTGATAATTCTTCGTAATGTTTACAAATTCCATTGAATAACACGTACACGAGAAGGACGAAGGTGGTTATGACGAGGTGTACAACCGTTGAATGGGAAAGGTGTGGCGTGGTGTGGGGTATGGAGGAGGGGTGAGGATTGGGGGAGGGGTGGAGCTCAGAGGAAGCAATAGAAGTTCCATTGACCTCCTGACGACCAAGGAACGGCGTGAGGAGAGTGTTACGAGAATTCGTTCTCATACTTTCCAACGTTACTCCTCCTTCCATACCTATCATCACCACCCAACAACACTCTTTGCCCTTCACTTTTACGACGTACAAAAACCGATGATGGTTTCCAACAGTTGATATTAGACACCACGAGGCGATGTATGGGCTTTCATTAAGTTCGAGAAATCTTGAAATGGAACACACCGCAGAGTTACTTCTCTGATACGTTTCTTCTATACACGCGCGGTACTGTGAAAAAACATGATGAAATGCTTCGTCCTAAATATTTCATAATACAATTCATTTTATTGATCAGAATTGATGGGATGGTTCCTTGATAATAATGACGACATATTCAACTTACGTTGCCACATCTAAATTAATAACTGCAACTTCTGTTTTTATTTTAATCGGGGCTTTAGACCTCGCCCACGTCTAGGTTATTAGAACCCATTGCAACATATGTTGTATAGTAATCTATTTACATAAAAAACAACNTTTATCTTATCTAGGAATTTTTGCTGAATTTTTTGAATCCGCCTCTGCCTTAGGGCCCTTGATCGGAATTGATGGGATGGTCCCTTGCTTGCTTCCGGAGAGTAAATTAGTTTTTTTTTCCTCCACGTGGTCATACGCAGTTTGTACTGTTTTTTGACAATAAATTTATTATTTATTTATTATTACATAACTGTTAGTTAACTGACTGGAAATCTGTCATGTATTTTACAGATATTACGAGCAAAAATTGCTTGCGTGAATTTTGAAATATTGTTTCTTAAATCCTCACAAATATCCGTATACATCGTTCACAGTTATACTATATTGAAAATTCTCCATTGTTGTTGTTACTTGGAAAATCTTTATCTTGCATTGTGCTTCTGTATGCTTACACTTATTCATACGTGCACTGTAAAAATATTATTTGGAAAATAGCTATATATTCTTTAGAATCCATAAATACTCTTACTTACATATCTAATTATAAAATATTTCAAAATATGGCAATCTCGGTGCCCAAGATTGTTAATTCCATTAACTATAAGATAAACGAATCAATAAAGATTAATTTTTTTTAGTTTTCTTCCGTCTAAATGTTTCTTAATGTGCATTACATGTTAATGAACTTTTTTATATTATTTAATATCATTAGGAAAGGAAAACGTATTGCAAATTAATTCGTAGCTAAAACAGCTGAATGGAGAGAATGGGCTAAATTAAGGTTTACATTTGTTTCGTATTACTACGAAGTTAACATCGTGATAATTTAATCGATTCTGTAACACTGTCAAAAATTGTTACTTGTTCACCTACAAGTGAAAAGCTAGATAGAATGTGACGTAAATTAAAAACGAAATTCAACAGATATACGACACACAAAATCAAAATATTGTGAGGTTACGTGACTAGTAAGTAGCCATCTAACCTCAAATGTCTTACTGTGATCCGTGGCCGCCTCAATGTTGGTCCAACGTTTGATTTGCTCAGCGCAGCAGGTGAGTTCAATGCTTTCTCGTCCATGTTCGAACGTGTTGCTTTACTAAAGGCTCTGTGATACTTTAAAGATGAAATATACCACGAGAGGTCAGGAAACTTCATTATTAATGCATTTATCAATATTTCTCATAGTGTACTACATTGTATGTGAGAAGTGTAGTCTGTGGCATATCGAGGTAAAATTGTGCCCCAGCTCAATTTTTTAGCTGGCACATTGTTTTGTGTTTTTGTGCGCTTATTCTAAATAACCGAGTTTTTGTTGGTTTAAATTATCTAGCCTGTAAAGAAACATATGGTTTGAACATGAATAAAAGATTTTAAATATAAAAGCAATTTAAATTATTGGAATAAAGTACCTAATTTCCCTGCTTTAGTTTAGTGAGTAGAATGCAATGTAGACCTACGTTTTATCTTCACTGAAGATCGTACAATGGTGCCCAATTATATGTTACGCTCAGGGCATGCACCAAGAATGCCATATCCTACAAACACGCCACGATGTGTAAAACCTTCGTCCGAGAAACGCACTGGTTCCACGGTTGAAGAGTTCAATATTACGCCTTTTCATACTTTGAGATTAACTTTAGTATCAAGAGTTCAGTTTGATCAAGGGATCTTAGGATAACTAACTGCTGCTAAACGTGAAACTTGAACAAAACTTCGTTTTGCGTTCAATTTTTCAATGATTTAAAAATATTTTTTCCTAGTATTTCAAATTTAGATTATATTTTATTTGTACATTTACAGGCACATATCAAGCACTATTCATAGATATATTGTGGGCGTAACCATCCCACTGGAGGTAAATGACCTGTGTGGAAACTTCAATTAAACAAGGAAATCACAATAGCTATTATAAGCAGATGTTGAAAAGAAGAGGAAAACCAGAAAAGCACAAAAACTATTGCTACAGTACCAATACTAATAAAGAAAGTAAAAAACAATAAAATGTCAGAAATATGAATAAAATAAAATATAATCCATATCATAAAAGTTTAAACTATGTAAAAGTATCCAAAGTTAATTTTATAAAATCTATTTTCTCATTTAAAAACTATTTTATGCCACATATTATTTAAAAATATTTTTCATTTTCCTTAAATTCATCTTAAATATTCTTAAAATTCATTTTCTAATTTTTTTAGAGTCAAATAATGAAGAGGTCAGCTTCAGTGGACGAACTATATAAGGTTATTACTGTGAGTGGTTCATTTTTATCACCTGGCTAAGTAAAGTAACATTAACATTTCGGTCATAACTCGAATTCTCTCCATGCATCAACATTTTGCACTCGTGCACCCAATTTGCATCATTTCAAAGTGTGTGTTTGGAGTCGTGTATGAATCAAAGGTGACAGTGAGTGTATGAAGCGCTTTTCTATGCTAGACAGGGTTCCTCTGTGTATGCGCAGCCAAGTCTCTCTCTCCCGGAGGAAGCAGCCTTGACATCCATCTGCGTTGGCGTCGTCCTGCGTCGACTGACACTGCGACGAAACGCTGGCAACGGGCCGACGACGCGACGGCCGCAGACGAAAACCGACTCACTCACACGTCATCTTACGTCATACGGAACACTCGCATTTGTATATTTCTTTCTCCTCTATAAAAGAAGGGAAGTTATCTTTGAAGCATTCTAAAATTTTTTTTTTCAAAATATATCATTTATTCGGGGACAGATTTTTGACAAAGAAAGAACAGTAGATAACATTTTTAGCAAAACAAAAGTGAATAAAATTAATGTTTAATTTATGTCCGCAACAATCATCCTATCGTTTTAACTTCACACATTAACCAGTAATTGAGTCAACGTCATTCATGTTTGGTCCAGTTTTCTTCATAAATGCATTCGCTCCGGCAAAATGTATTATCCGGATTGAAAAGTTTCAATGATGTACTAATATTTTTGAATACATTCGCTTATGCAAATAAAACGCGAAAACTTATAAATACAGATATGATATAGTTTTGACTCACAACTTGCGAGTGCCTATTCGTGGAGGAGTGTTTGCTATGTCAACAGACAGGTGAAACTTGTCTACGGACCGGGACTCGAACCCGGGAACTCCTGCACCTGGCAGAACAGAACGTCCCGGGTTCGAGTTCCGGTCCGTCGCGATTATCACCTTAGCTGTTGACGTTGCAGATATGATATAGGTCTACAGAAGATTGTTACAATATATTTAATTATCGGTTTTAAATGTGTCTAGTAAATAAAAGGAATTCATAGATTCTAATTTGAAACAAATTAAGAACAGCATAAATGAGAATATAACTATTGGACTTGTATATGATTTTGATAAAATTTGTGTCTCGTGGTAACCTCATTATCGACGCGTGCTTTCATTTTAAAAATTTGTATTTGAACATTATATATACACGCATTCCTTCAATTAAAATATATATTCCCTGGGTTATTTATTTTTGTTTCATATATCACTCTCTATGCATTCACAATTGCCGATACAAGACATAAATAATAGGAACATGTAGATGTTAAGGGATTTACGAGAATATCCAGAATGACTGGTAATCAATACGCAAGGAACAGAAAATTGTTTAAATTCAGTGAAATGGAGGAGCCCAAACTCAATGTTGATGTCAAAGAAATATGACAGATTGAGACATGGCAAGAAATGAGAGAAGATGACAAATTATATTTGATAAATCAACCCGAATGGAAGAAATAGAAAAGAGTAGAATGTAATGCACAAACATAAGTAAAAGAAAATAGCATGCGTCAGGACACACTACAACGAAAAATAACAGAGACATAAACATCCTGGAGTTAGAGACTGTGTACAAGATACATTTGTTTTTGTTAATCTCAGTTGTTTCTTTTTTTTAAACACAATTATCGAAGAATGTACAAAGATTAGTACACGTATTACAAACGTAAAGGCGTTTAGAATATAATAATTTCATCTCATGTTCTATTTAATTCTTAACAGAAAAAGAATAGAATTAAAAAAAGAATAGTTTGAACGGACACTAATTAATACCAAACTTTTAACGTAACAAGTAATTTTTTTTCATTGGCACTTTATAATGAAAATTAATTAAATTCCATTCTCTCTAAAGTGGTACGACTTACTAGTATGTAAGTGGCTTGAACAATTTCGACAAAACGTACAGGCTCTGAAAATAATAAAACCGAGCGATAAGAAATGTCTCAAAAAATAAATATATCTTTCTCCTTAAAGAAGTACTAACCCACATTTCGTCACAACCTAGAAGATGGAGATGACACATGTTTTTTTAAGAAATCGATTGATATGAAAATATAATATCAAAATATATAAATTCCCTTTATTTTATAATTATAATAATAATGAAAGAAATAACTTTTAAAATGTTACCTTTTATACTAATGTTGTCTGCGAATATGTGAGAGATGCGAATACGTCGGGAAGTGAAGATTGAATGAATGACACATGATGTATGTGAAAGACAATGAGTATTGGGTCGACATTTGTAAGAGGATTAGTTATGTTCTATGACTCACTGAAGATGGATAGCAATGGGTTGAGGATCCACTAGCACTTGTCAAAGAGGTCTTAGAGAGATGAGGCATAAATAATTTTCTGAGCTTGACCTTACAGATATTTCAAACTATGCATCGACAACACAGCATGGTAATGACGCAGTATGGGTGACGAAAATATATGCCTTCAATTGATACGTTTGAAGCGTTAATTCGCATTTTGATAAAATTTGCATTCGTAAGCGATTTAAATAAATTTTTATTTTTCTGCAACACTTCTGAGTGTGTCGTTGAACTTTCATGGGATGAAAAATGCAATGAATTCTCGAATGAATTTTGGATGCTTCATTTTAACGGATGTAATTAAAATATTTGTGAAATTTTATAAATATTAAATTATAATAATACGTTTAGCATTATGTTTCATAAGGCAGTTAATTTTGAAATACAGTTTTGATAAGACGTTTAAAAGTATACGAGATAGTATGTGCAATGTAAATAAACATACTAAGTGGAGCTATTGCACCACTAGTTTTATGATATAATTTTCTTCAAGTGCAGTTAGTAGTTCATTCACTTTTTGTTTCCTGTTTAATTTTAACTGTGCAATAGCTCCTATTTCCAAAAATACTAATATCGAATGTACACTTTTAACAATAATCTTCAGAATGTTGGGAATTTTATTGCAAATAAAATGAGTAAATACAATCATTCAATAACATGATCCAAAATTTCCAGTATTTCTACTCAACGTCAAGTGACGACTTGTTATAGAAAGAAAGTTATTTCGAAAGGCCTCTCGTAAATTCAGAATGATGACCACTTATTTCGTGCTAATACGTAGGATTTGTTGGTAGGTCTGGATACTTTAGAGGGATGTAAAAAGAAACCGCGAAGAGAAATTCATACGTTCAAAAAAATCAGTCAAAATTTAATATGCCACGACATTAACACATTAAAAATTTATGGAATAATATTTAAGGTGTTATAGGTAAATCTGAAACATTTACAATAGTTTCTCAGAATTTGTGAAATGCCGAATTCAGATTATTTGTAACAAACAAAATAAAAGAGACTATCAATATTTACACAGTAAATTTTGAAAAGAAACTACTAAATTTATCGTTTAAGAAAACAGAATGATGTACTCTTCCACAATTTGAAGAAATATGGTTTAATACAGTACAGACATGTTTCGAGGAGCTTTCCCCATCATGTGTTCTACATTTTAACAATACACAAGTTAAATATACAAGAAATTTAAAAAATTCAAAATACAAATTAACAATGAATAAAACCTTAACACAGACACATGGTAAAATACAATGTAATGAACTTACCCAAGTAACACATGATCAACATAAATAAATGTACCCCAGTCAAACACAAATTAAGATGTTGAAATTTACGTTTTTAATTGTTTATTGCCTTTTTTAGATTTCTTATTTATTTATTTATTGTTGTTATGAAGAACACTGACGACGGGAAAAACTTCCCAAAATATGTCTGCAATAAACTATATTTCTTCAAATTGTGGAAAATTATATCATTCTAATTTATCATGATGTCTGTTAAAAATAGTTAATAATAGCAAATAAATCGACCCAATTCATTCAACAGATACTGCATTCAGAGAAAAAATACAAATTGCATCATAATGTTTCGACCTGAGTTGTGAGTCATCATCAGATGATGCATACAAGTGATACAAGTATACAAGTAAATACAATTTTTTTTTGTTATGCCAACGTTTCGATATATTTTATATCTGCATCAGGATATTTGAAGGATATGTGTAGACGTGAAGAATTATAGAATGGTTGTGTGTTTTGGAGGAGGATGTGTGCAGGATTGGTGTTGTGATTGGTATGGGATGTTATAAACAGTGTAATCATGTTTTAGAATTGTTAGTCCTGAAGAAGACATAAAATATATCGAAAAGCTAGCGTAACAAAAAACTTTTACTGGGCCTAAACGTAATAATATCCTTTTTTGTGTGATTGTATCATTCTGTTTTCCTTAAATACGGACTATAAAATACCACGAATGAAATTTCACGTTATTTCGGTAAACATCACAACGATGAACACGCTTTAAAAAAGACATAAAAATACTGGGGAACTATGTATTCCCTGTTATGATCTGCGTGAAGAGGCGCCTTGTAAATGTATCTGAATGACTCCATTCAGATTTGCGCCATTCATAACCGAATGAATTCCGCGCAGAGCAGTTGCAGTTTATATTCCGCAGCTGCGCCCACCGCCGCCGCAGTTGCTTTCCGTCTCAACACAGAGAAAGCGAAAAGCTGTGACGCGCGCGTTCGCTCAGATTCCGATTGGAGGAGCTTTGCATTCGAATCAGCGCTCGCTCGCTCACTCGCGCGCCGAGCGCTCTTCTGCTGTTTACGATCGATGGCGTCAGCAATGGAGCATCGATCTCGGGATCGTTCGGCACGTGACGAATAAATATATGTTGAGCAACTGTAGGGGAATTATTCGTCGAATTGTTCAAGTTTTATTACTGCACTATCGAATTCAACGAACCAAATATTATCTTTTACTCTAAAGCAAGAAACATCTTTTTATTGGGACCCTTTTTTACTTATGGGTCACTTTAAGTTTACAGTTTCAAAAATAATAATTGCAAGAAAATAATGTATATGCTCTTGATTCTATGCATTTAATAATTAAATTACCCACAAAAATCTTTAATACTAATTACAAGAAATACCCTTAATATGAATGGCAAACAAATAAGCTCCCCCAAAAGAATTCTAAATACTAATTTTAATTAAAATGACAACTTTTTGCTTCAGACTTCGAATTCTGTGGGAAAGCCTTCGCCTCTAGAGGGTCCACACTTGCACGCGCCTGTACGGCTCTGCATCGCCCATCCTGACGCAGAACTGCGCGCACACGTTATCAGTGGAACCTCGCGACCTACTCGCCGCCCCTCACGCGATGTTTCACGTAGCAGACTCATCCGCATCGTCCACCTCTGACCCGTTCTTCTTTGATCCTAATACACGGATGCCTCTCATTGCACCACTCAGTGAGCAACTATATCTTAGTTCTTCAGCGTTCATTGATAAACTCACCACTTGAGCGTTCAGAAACGCTACCGTCCCGCCCACTCCCTCCTTCTTCATCCACTAAATTATCTCAGTTGTACCAATACACACCAACTAAAAGAAACAAGGAATTCGATATAAATCGATTAATTGGTACAGTATATTTTCTTTCAGTTCAGAACTATGCGCTGATGACAATAATATGAATAAATCATCATTTTTTTCTTGACTTTAAAAATAATAATAACTGGTAAAGATTATATTGGTTTATATAGTTTAATATTTACTTAATCTAGACCTCATATGATATGTATCAAGCGTAACTTTTTACATGGTATTTGTAAATCCTCTAATGATGCAATGTGATATTTACAATGTATTATACATAGATCACATTTGTAAACTTTTTTCTCCACACTGTACCACGTTATTTATTCTCTTCAGTCTTGACGAAGATCTAATATATTTCGAAACATCGGGACATACATAAATAGTATTGTTTCAACAGAACTCATCTCAAGAACCTGATCCTGTTATTAATTAAAATAAATATAAATTTACATTGACAATAGGCTAAGTATGTGAGAACCATAGAATTGGGCGTGAGATGCAAATGCAGAGAAAGGAAAGAATTTCTCCAAACCTTTCGACGTGACATTCCAACCTTACCGTACGGATACCATTAGGTGAGAGTTTCTATCCAAAGTTTGAGATGTCAGTTCCAAAGCTTTGGAGAAATCATTTTCTCCCTCCGTATTTTGAACTCACATCCAAACCTGTTCTCTGTGAAAATTAAAAAGTTCTATAGATAACGAAAAAATAAGAAACATAACAGTCTCTCATAAATTTTGTTGGTTACATTAAAAAGTGCATTCTTCGTCCCAACAGATTTAACAAAACCAAATTGGTTAGATGATATTATTTTAAATTTCATTAAAAAATTATATAATCTATTGTGTACTAATTTTCCAAAGATTTTGGCTAAATTTGAAATTAAGGAGATTTAGTTCCCACAGTCATTGAGATCCCCCTTCTTATGAATAGGGACAACCAAAGCATTTTTAAGAGACTGGCCAAATTGACAATTCATGACACATGTTGATAATATACACATATAATAAGGCACCGTGGTCTAGAGTGCGCTAGTCTTCAATCAAGTTCCTTAATGAGATATTTTGATTGATAACTCTTACCTAAATTTGTGCCTGGTGCTGTTTTTAATACTTTTTCTTACATTTAACAAGAAAACACGTGGCCAAGTTGTAATAAATCATAAATTGTTTATAATATTTAGATACTGCACGCTAAATGAATTTACTCCTTGAATAATCAATGTCACTATGTCGGATATGATAACTTCATATTCTATCTCAATACTTCTATCTGTACGCCTAAGAATTCGAAATTTAAATTCCAGGAATTATATTTTCATTAGAATTACGATACGTTATTCGGTATTATCTACGTTTCTGCTCCTCATCCATTACCAGTTGCTGAAAAATGTATAGATTGCGGGAACCGCCATGCGAAAATAGTCATTTTGCATCATACGAATATGAAAATGAGGATGAACTTAAGTCTTCTCCAAAAATGAACTCCCTTCCAATGTATAAAGAATTCTTCACCTCATCCAATATTTCTCATCAAATGTACGGCCAGAATGGGGAACGTTATGACGTTGCATATTTGAAAGCAAAAATAGAAAAGAAATATGACGATGACTCGGGATATCTAAAATTGGTAGCTGTGTTTCTTGCTTTTTCTCTAATATGTTAGTATTTTATTCTTATTGTAAACGTTATGTGCGGGAGGAATTCTGACCATTTTGGAAACAAATCATTACTATCCAACAAAATTACATTTCTGACATGTATTATTTTACTAACTTTGTTGATGATGATAATTATTATTATTAATTATTTATCGTTTTACATTCTTTATTCGCATACCATTTTTATTGTACACTGGTTTTTATTTAAGGAGACAGTTTTAAATGACGTACCTTTCTCTCAAATTTTTATGTACCTGCCTTGAAATATGTAGCTTGTTGTAAGCACTTTTATAATATTGGCGAGATATTTAGATTTTAATATGAATAGATAAATAAAGTTTAGAAAATGTTTCGAACATATCTACCTGATAATTAGGAAAATGGAAAAACATTTAATATAAAGCTCGACGAGAACAATATCCCAATAATGATCATTAAATTTTTAGCTAGAGATGCAGTTATCGTAATCTTTTTTATATGTATTTCATAAAATATATATAAATTTTTCACCACATCATTGTTGTTTTATACCATTTTGTTTTAAATAATTTAAGACTACATTCAAAGTAATTCTAAATAAGATGAATTTACTTTTAGCATAAAATGTGACCCAAACAGTGTGACATGAAATTTCTCACGTCTCTAGTTTGTTTGTTTAGTTGTTTCTTTGTTAAATTTGAACACCTTTTAACATTAAAATGTAGAACCAAGCTTTGCTATACGACGTCGTATTTGTCAAAAAATAAAGTTCTTTTTTTCATTTTTCCCATGGGGCTTTAGGGCTCGCCAACGCTTTTTTAATAATTAGTGACACTTCAAAAGCAACAACACTCATATGATGTTTTTTTAAACCGATAAAACTAAAATTACTATAATTTTTTTAAATTAATTTTTGATTCATAAACGAAATTTGTATCTTCAATATTTAAATTAATTTAACATTTCCGTCTATATACTACGCTCGCACAACTGCATACATTATAGATATATCGCGTTAAATCTTTTCCATAAAATCTATTTCGTCGATAAAAAATAACGGAGTACATTTTTCACGGAAAATTTTAAAACCAATCTACGTGTGACAACCAAACTGAAGTGGAGAATTGATTTTACATGAACAACTTTCTATGTTTACCTTTCCGTTCTTTGTTATCTCCTTCCATAGGAGTGCTGACCAATACAACGAACACTGACCATGGCACCAAGAGAAACAAGAAGCCCTCATCTATGTTTATGATGCAGAGGGTTTTGGATGTTGGCGCCTTCGCTTGTGGGCTGCTGACGTGGGAGTGAGGGAGACGGGGATGTTGGATCCGCAGAGCGTTACCAGCACTCCATCCCTCCACCCCCTTCTTCACCCTCATCGTCGTTTGCGTCGCATGGCGAGGCAAGGGTTGAGGAAGGTCAATGCACTCTGCTTCGTTTCATCTTAAAGTGGATTCCCTTCGGTTGGAGATCCACAAGGGTCATCAACTTTCACTCAGCTTTTCAATCTAATCATCAGAAATGATCAAAACTTGTCATGCACTGATAAAAAATATTTTAATCCCTCATTGATAGCAATATTTTAAAAGAAAATTTGTTGAAATTCCGCTTTATGAATGTATATGATAAATAGGCAATTATTAATATAATATCGTTCCATCAATAAGTAATTCTGGCTCTGTAGCAATTACCTGATCTAATCACAAATTGCTAAGTGTCTCGAACAAGATGATTTTAAAGTAACTGGTGAAACTTACGTGGCAATTAATTTTTTGTAGAAACTTTAGTTGAATGTCAGCATTTGATTCAAGAAGTTTCTTGAATCATTAACGTTACATTTCTCATACCGTAGTATAAAATTAAAACTCTCGGTTTCACGGCGTACATTCTCAGTCCAACACGAAGTATTACTTTTTACCAATCTTCCAATTATTTCACTGTGTTATATTACTTTCTAACTTAATTCTTTTTTGTTTCTTTGAATTTCATTCCCTCCTACACGAATCGTCACTAATGAAGAACGAACCTTGGCCTGAGGACCGATAGAGCACACTAAAATCCACTCGTAGTGAATCCATTTCCAAGGAAATGAAAAGCACAAACGCTTCAGAGCAACTACCAAGTCTTCTCAAAGCTAAATTAAAACCTAATGAGAGTATGGTGTAATTTATTCATAAATATATTCATAAATTACATACGAGAAATCAAAATTCCTCAGATATTTTCTATATGGAGGAATATTACCGTTTCGAAAAT
This sequence comes from Laupala kohalensis, assembly GCA_002313205.1. Lineage (NCBI taxonomy): Eukaryota > Metazoa > Arthropoda > Insecta > Orthoptera > Trigonidiidae > Laupala > Laupala kohalensis. Next base: position 617,567 of record NNCF01126658.1, on the reverse strand, counting down.
TACTCCCATTTCTTTGAGGTGAAAACGATTTCAGTCCGAAATGAAGAGCACTAGTGTTAGATCCAATTCGCTTTCCAGGCAAAAGAACAATCACTCTCGGCTTATGAGATCACTAGACGACAAGAACACGAAATAACTTCGAATTGAATTCCCTTCTAAAAATGAAACCCTGTGTCAATTGCATTATTCTACTTCTGTCTAAAGATTATCGTACGTAATTTTAACACGAATGCTGGTCGAGTTTTATTAACCAGGTTGTGTGTCCCGAGTATTGTTGGTCAAATTTTTAAGTAGTAATTTGCCCAAGTCTTCTTGGGCATGTTTTGTTTCCCAAGTTCTTCGAAAAAAAAATTGTTGGCTCGTTTTATAGATAAAATGTGTCAAGAATTATTGTTCACGTTTTTTGAGCAGATTTTTTCAGTCATAGTTTTGCCGCACAAACTTCCTTTGCCAAAGTTTTATTACCCAAAAAATTACCGAGTACTTTTTTTCGAACGATTTTTCTCTCGTAAAAACTGAAGTCATTTAGAAACTTAATCACCAACTGTTTTCGTCTCATGTCTGAACAATCAGGTTTCGCCGGATACTCTAACTTGAAGATTCCATGTTTTCTCTGGTCCATATGGAGGAATAACGGAGTAGTGCCGTAACTAATGGGACCTTTTGAATGAATCGCTGCCTTCTGTACGGGGCTGAGGAACTGAACGGAGGGAAGTTGAACGGGAACCAACTGGATAAGAAAATGATTGGACGTGATTAGTCCGATAGAGAAGGTCTTGATTTAAGGCTATTTCCTCTCAAGTTTGTAGTGAAGTGGTGGGGAGATGACGTCATTGAGAGTGCTCCATACGACACGATTTTATTTCCCTGCGTTAGAACTCAAGAAGAAAACATCTGAAGTGCCAAATAACAAAGAAGATGTCGACAGTAACGAATTCCTTTATCAAGAGAAACAGAACGAGACGACGAAAAGTAAAAAAGGGTGGAAGGAAGGAAGGAAGAAAGGAAGGAAGGAAAGAACGAGAATATCCTTCGCAATCCAACTCAAGCCAAAGTCAGACAGCAAATGGCGTTCCATTCCAACAGAAGCGGAGTCACTTGTTCGATTTTATGAAGATGTCTTTCGAAGACAAGCACCGACTCTTCGTTACCAGAACGCATCCTCTTAAGAGATTCTGCGTCGCCGAGCAGAACGCCTTGAGACATTCACACCTATAGGAGCGGATTTCTCAATACAATCCCAACAAGAAACGTTTTTATATTTTGGTCGCTCACGGTATATTTAAAAATTAACACTTGTAATAATATTTATAAGAAAAAACCTATTAAGAAGAAATTAAAGAAATGGATTAGGACCAATGTTTAGATATTTGAACATTTTATTTGTTTGTTTTTGTTACTTGTTTAAATTTGTATAGTTGTTGAAACATAGCTTCTTGTCTGTTTAAACAAGCTGCAAGTCTTCAGCAATAGAATTGTCAATGATTACATAAGTAACACATACACATATACACATACCATAGGATTACTGTTAGTGTATTTTTCTTTTTAGCAAGTAAGTTCAAGTATGTAAAGTTTTTTTGTACCAGACCAGTGTACAGGTAATTAATCCACCTCTGTAAGGTTTTACTTTGTAAAATTTTCATGTTTAATAAAGAAAGAAATAAACACAAAATTTTATCAAAATGAATGTTTGAGAATATATCTGCAAAGTTTCGCGATTATTGAGGTGTCATGTCATTTAATGTGGTTGCACCCCTGCACTTGGCTTCGATTTATTATCACAGCATTTTAGTATCCACTGCCTTACTCTGGTGAAGTTATCGATTTTTTCTTTCCAAATGTATTCGTTCAGGAAATTCGTTCATTATATTGACGGAGAGACTTCTCAAGGCAAGTGTTCCATCGTCGTTTACTCCGCACACTTTTTCAATGACTTTGGGAAAAGCGACAATTGTCGCGGGAGAATAATGTGAGGTGACGTGCGAAAGAGACGAGGCACGAGGACGATGAGTGACGGAATGAAAGGCAGGAGAAGCGGTAGGACCCTGAGAAATCCTGCTTCGTCCACCGCTGCATATTCTACTTGGATCAACCGGTATATGAACCAGCATCACCAGAGATAATAAATAGCGAGTGCGCTACAGACTACACCACTAGTTGCCGTATCAAATCACCATGGATGGATGTGAGAAAAATGTAAAACCTTAGACCCACCCTGGAGGAGTACGTCCCACATTTCGAAGCTGTAAACATTTCAGTCACGTCGCTACGTAACTGACATCAAAAATCGCTAATAAATTAAGCAATGAAAACTTCATACCGCAACTTCGGAAGTCCACACTAACCGACACTGGATAAAAAGTAACTTCAATGGAGTTCTTACCACTGTGGTCATTTTGAAGCTAGAGCAGACGCTATGGTCGAAACAAAAATGTTTTTAAAGTATTGTGACATTGCAACGAGCACAAGTTATTCTACTTAGATAAAAATAAAAATATTAAAAAGGTATTTTTTGTTTTATAACTAATTTTTAATTAGGTTTCTATATTGCCATACTAGTACGCTACTTCCTGTCTCTAAAAAGTATTTTTTTGAACATTGTATTTTAAGTTATTTGAGTAAAATTAATCGTATTTTTTTTTAATATCAAAGGTATTTTAATATTATCCAGAAAAGTACTGTACTGAAAACATCTTATGCAACTGCATATATATAAACACAAGAACAAAAGATGTGTTCCCGTAGGACTTGAAGGTTTTGCTACGTCTCAATAGTACGCTGTTATAATAAATAAAACAATTAAATTTAATATAATGATACTACAACGTTCCAGCTAATAAACTTAAGTATTCAATTAAAAACTACTCTTGGGCCCTTGATCGGAAATGAAGGGATGTATTGTATCATGCGCCAAACTATGTTTATACTTATCTTCGGAATGTGCTGAAATGTTAAATCCGTGTCTATTTTAAGGCCTTTGATCGGAATTAATGGAATGGTCCCTCGCTTATTTCTGGAAAGTAACTTAGTTTATTATCCCCCAACAGGTCATACGCAGTTTGCAACAGCTATTTTGACAATAAAGTTTCTTTTGGGGGATGATATCTCATTTTTTGGCAATTGGTTCAATTTGGCGATAGAAAAAGAGATCTTCACAAAATGTAAATATTTAGCATGTAGATAGTTACACCATCTTGCCGATACTCCCATAGATAAAACAAATGAGAAAAAGTGGCCCTTAAAACAATTGTACTTTCTTCAGCTTAATGGGCAGATGCACTTGCCAACTGCGCCACCCCGTTCTACCATTGACATTCAACATAACATGGCCCAGTCTACCATTGACATTCAACATCAACTTACCAACGCAGTTGGTAAGCGCATGACCGCGTTGTGCTGAAGGTCCCGAGTTCAAATCGCGGCCCCGTCTCCCATTTTCATTCAACATAACATGTTACCTGGCGGTGATGCTCACCGCGATTCGAGAGATTTATGTAATTTTGACTTCCATCCCAAATGTTTGGAAATAGCATCGGAAAATGACGAGTATCACACGCGACGGTGCTTTGTTACTCTGAAAACATGACAGAGACAATTACAAATAACGAACGACTGTAACAAAATCATCGGATGTTTTATTAGTTTCAATGGAACAGTGCACTGTCATAAGAAATAAAACAATTAAATTTTAGATAATGATCGCTTCAATACTCAGTAAATAAACTTTTTAACTATACCTAACTTTTGATTATTGGTTCAATTTGACTTTAGAAAAAGTGATCATCCAAAAATGTAAATTTTTAGAGTGTAGACAATTACACCATCTTGACCGATACTCCCATAGATAAAACAAATGAAAAATTGACCAATAAAACATTTTTACTTCCATCGCAAATTTTTGGAAGCGTTGTCGGGAATTGACGAGTACCACTCTTTGTTACCCTGAAAGCGGCGAGTGCTGAAGAGCGCAACGCGAGAAGCCCTGTCTCATGTGGGAGAAAAGGCTTCCTCATCGAAGATTGCAGCTGCCACAGGATGCGCCGCCCATCCATTTCCACACACTGTCCATTCACAGTGATGGCCTTTCGAAAGGGCTTTTAGGGCTTTTAGAGACCCCGCCTTCACACGAGCTGAAACAAGTGAGCGTCACGGCGCGGTAAGCGCGCACTCTCGACCTCGAACCGCGGACGTGAAGCTCCGAACAAAACATACAAAGTAACTTCGTTATAAATTTATTTTGAGATTATGTTAGAAAACTAGTAGAAAATCGAGACATAATTAGAAAAGGAAATGATGAGAAATAAGTAATGGTAAAGCGTGCACCTTCCCGCAGCTAGGTGAATGTCACAGTCAAATTACACCGAATGGTACCTCGTAAAGAAGTGGCAGACAATGTGGTTATACCTGATTGGTTATAATACATATATGTGTGTAAAGTTGAAATGTATTACTTTTTGTGAAATAAAATAATTGAAATTGAAAAGAAAAAAAAATGACAAAAATACAGTTACAAACTGAGTATGGCAATGTGCGTAAGACTCATTTACTCTCCGGAAGTAAGCAAGGGACCATCCAATCAATTTCGATCAATGGTCCTAATGAAGATGCGGATTTAACATTTCAGCATTCTCCTAAAATTAAGATAGTTTGGTAAGTATTGTAATATTAACAGAATATCAACTATATTGTATTTAATAAAACTCAAAAGAAGTTATTTCACAAGTGCGTATTATTATAAACTATAGATTATTCGGAAAATATTGTTTATAAATCGTAACTACTAAAATAACTCTAAATTCGAGATTTATTATTTCAATAGACCAGAGCCTAGAGAGCCTGTATGAAAGATCCATCTCCTATCCGAAGAAAAANGGGGGGGGGGTTGGATTATGAGTCATCTTAAAGAAATAAACTCTTCACTAATATGTGCTGTGTGGTCTACGCGAATTTCTAAATACATTAAACGAAGATTTATTTTGAATTTTAACACATAAATTCAGCATCTCTTAAATTTTAATTTTTTCTCCATTATGGCAATTGAACACCAAAAAAATCATACAATAGAAAGTGTTTTCAACAGTTAACCAAATTTCGACAAGTAGAAAAACGAATTATTTGTCTATCGTGTAGGTTCTACCTTGAAATTAATTTCATCTAAAGAAAATAACTTCAAAGAAACGCAATGGGGTATCAAAAGGTACTATTGGAAAAATTGAACAGTTCTGATACCCGTTTCTATATAAATAGCCACCTGTGCTAGAGATGACGGCATGCATAACGTGTACTAAATATGTTGTTCATTCCATATACGTCCTTTCGAAAGTATTGAGAAATAATACTAACTCATAAAATGACTCGTTAATCCGAAATAAATAATAACACAAGTGTTAAAGACACTGCCGATCCCAAACCGCTGCCGATCCCAAATGGTGCCGCCCTTAAGCCCGTCTTTAACGAATCTTCAAATAACTCAGCCTCGGCCAGAAGTAGAACCAGAGGAAACTTCTCTTTCCTGTAACCTATGGGAAAATGTCTATTTGCTACGCAACCGCTCTTAAAACGTAGATATAGAAATAAGAAATTAAAACATTCAAGCCATGTGCTGTCCCTTTTTTTTTAATACAAACCCTGATTGCGTCAAGTGCTCATGTATAGTCTTGTCTGTAAAGCACGAAAAGTTGGCAAAGGAAGAGATGTTTCGGTTATTACTGAAATTGCACTTGGCGACGTAACTGCATCCAACGGGTCTTATTACTCTGAGCTCACTCTTGTTGATGAGACGAAGGTCATTCTATGGAGACGATTTTGCTTAAAATGGAGTTTACATCGCTGCATCGGACATGCTGCATTTACTTCAATTGAGCTCAAACCAAGATAACAGGAATCGAATGAAAAAACGTAGTCAATTTGAATGAGGGAATACCAGCTGAGTACCAACTACTTCTATGAATTTTGTGATTTCAGAATATCGTTCTTAAAATCCCTTCCATGTCAACTGAAAAATATTGAGCATTAATGTATTAAATAAAGACGTACTTCTGAAATAACTTTTTTCTTTAATATTAAATACAATCTTTTTATTATTATGTTAATTTTATAACACGTACAGAACCATATTTATTGTTAGACGTGTGCTGAAACGTTAATTCCGTCTCGGGGTCTTGACCGGAATTGACGGGATTGTCTCTTGCTTGCTTCCGGAGAGTAAATTAGTTTATTGTCCTCCACGTGGTCATACACAGTTTGTAACTGAGTTTTTGACAATAAATTTATTTATTTAAATGTTTGATGTTGTTGGCGTTCATAGCTCGTATTACGAGTATAATAAAAGAATATTTTGTGTAATTATACCATTAAATAATTGTTTTGATATATTTGTTACAATCTCCATCAAAGAAAATATCTTGAAAAGTATTATTAAATATGAATTTATTTTGAGAAATTGTTATACTATAATAAATAGGTTTAAATTTTTATATTAAACCTTCAGTAGCCAAAAAAGAACAAACAATTAATGAGGTCGGAAGAAACCGTAAAGATGATTTATAATGTACTTTGGTTACGAAATAATCCCTAGATCATTTTTATACAGTAGTGCAAATACCATTAAGTTTACAATGCGTAATGTTTTTCCCAGCACATATATTGCTAAGTGTCTTTCTTCATTTTCTTGGTTTACACGGTACTAATGAGCAGATTCTGCCTATTTGATATTGGCCATCCAAATTGAATGTCCAACTAGTTTACTTTGTTCATCACGCTTCGTTTGATACACAACAATGTTGACACACATTTTCAATAGATAACAGTGAAGATCACAGTCTAAATCCAGACTGGACACTCAGTGTTAATATCCGTGGACAACATTTGCGCCTCTTCCAGGAGGACTGCTAGTGAATTTAACAAGTAGGTCAAAGTAAAACAAATAGGTTGTGCAACAGTATTATTTACGAACCATTATTAAGAACGATTATTTACGTAAAAAATTCAAATCCTGACGCAAATGAAGTTTCTGAATCTCAGCAAGTAATTTATAAAGTAAATACGCAGTTTTCTTGATTTAAAAAAAAAATTAAAAATACCTTCATATTTATCAACTGATATAAAACAAAACGAAAAAACTATCAAACAGTCATGTGTTGATGCGTGTTAAAATATTCTGTGTTTTCATGTAACAAAGAAGTGAACAAAGTGCGCAAAAAGAACTCAAATACTTTGATGTCGTCGTTCCCCCACTGACGGTGGGTGTGTCCATTAGGCGTAATTAACCTCTTCCAACATTGTCACTTCTAATGGATAAAGAATAAATGAAGGCGTATCCCATCGCCGTGCCTTTATTCTTGGGATGTCAGCTTCTCCCAGTGCAACACGAAGCGTGTGTCAACTGCAGCTGGTGTGTGAAAGCGGTTGATGCTTTGTGCATATGCAACACGCCCTGTCCGTGTACGCGCAGTGTGTGCCAAGCTCTGCTTGGGCTTCCACGTGCGTGAACCTCGCTCAGATGCAATTGTCTACCATTTTAACTTCATCAATTTTTTCTACTTGTTGTACAATTTACGACCATTTTAAAATTTCCTTTCCCAAAAGTGAAAAAAGTTTTAAAATTAAATCTCCTCAAATCCGCGGTTAAAAGATCCATAACGCACCATTGCTTCTATAATGTTAAAGAATCTATTGATTTAAATAAAAGAATTTACTATAAAAGTTTCAATTTGCGAATATTGATATTGAAATTATTGTAGTTAATGTAAATGATGACAATAATTCATCAAGTCATTGCAACTTGTACTACTAACAGATGAATTTTTTCTGCTGTTATTTTTTTATAATTATTAATAGTTTATTTCTATCGGTAGGAATGGTTTTGTGCATTATCTCACTTCCTCCATCCTGGCCCGGGTTCTTCTTCGAATAGAAGTGGATTTATGTTGAGTGAGTATTAACTAAGGGGAAAAACTTCGTGGAATGATACCTCACAAGAATAGGAACGATACAGTTCCTATCAACATATGTCTGGAAATGGACGTAATAACAAATTTATTGTCAAAAAAGCAGTACAAACTGCGTATGACCACGTGGAGGACAAAAAACTAATTTACTCTCCGGAAGCAAGCAAGGGACCATCCCAACAATTCCGATCAAGGGCACCAAGGCAGAGCGGATTCAAAAATTTCAGCAAAAATTCCTAGATAAGATAAATTATTAGCTGCGAGTTATAATACTAATAGGATGTCCATATGTTTGTAATTTAACGCAAAAAATTAACATGTACAAATTATTATCGAACTATAGATTATTCTGAGTATAGTGTATAAAAATCATAAAAATTGAAATAACACTAAATTCACGATTTATTGTTACAATAAACACACCCCTAGACAAAGCCTAGAGAACCTGTATACGAAATCCGCCTCTACCCGAAGGAAAACCGGAGAAAAACCCGGGCCAGGATGGGACTTCTGAATTAATGTACACAACCGTGCCAAAGTTGAGTACACTTAGATCTAAATTAATATGAATCATAAAACAACACAATCATGCAAGAAAATAGTTTTTGAAATTGTTATAAGTTATTTAAAAAGTACTACAGCAATGGCGTGATAAAGTACAAGACGGATTTAACTTTTATTAAAATCAATAAATTGTTTTATATTGTAGAAGCACTGGTGCAGTAGGTGGTTTTTAACCGTGGATTTGAAGAGATTCAATTTCATAATATCTTTTATATTCTTGGGCAGGGAATTATATAGAACGATTCCCAAATGATATGGTCCTTTTTGGCAAAGAGTGGTTGGCACTCTAGGGCGATGAATATTATTACTATTGCGAGTATTGTGTTCGTGAAAGAGACTGTTTCGTATGAAGCCAGGGTGGCACTTCCGTAATTCGGTCTCAACAAACACGACCGTTTCATAAATATAACCTCTAACCCTTAATAAAGTAATTAGTACTGATACATTGCACTACACATCACATGGTATTAATTTATTTATAATTTCGGTGTTAATTAATGTTGCCAATGTAGGTGGTACTGATGTACATCATTATTCAAGGCCATAGATACGCAAGGTTCTGACAATGGCGGCCATATTGATGCTCTTAGACAACAATTAGCACGAAGAATAATTCGTTCCTTGGACTGAACGAAATGACGCATTACTATAGATAGATATTAGTCCTAGCACCAATATGGACGCTCTGCGTCACGAGATTGCAATCTAGAGCTATTGATGCTCAACATGATATTTCACACTTTGACGGAAAAATTATGTCAACTGTTGTTAAATTCACCAATGAAAATTCTTAAAGAAACATACAATTAGTTAGTTTTTTTATAAATTTTGAATACAGAATAATTGTTTAGTACAAATTTACTTGAAATTAGTGATATTTCCCTGTGTAAGTGATTTCTTAAGTAAAATATTCTCCCCTAAATATTTAGCTGATACAGGAGCATGTTTAACGGCCAGTATATGAACAAAAACAGGACTAAATAGTATTTATAATAATAATAAAATAATAATAATAATATCCTTTAAACAGAAGTAAGCATTCACACACCAGATGTACTGGAATGATATCTCTCATGAAGTCAACTTCGCAAAACACGCACATCCATTATTCAAAAATAAATTGCAATTTTGTGGCAGACAGCAAAATCTGTTAAACTGAATATCAAACGTCAGAAAAAAGAGTAAAGAAATCGTTCTACGAAATATTCTCGTAATGGTAACTCACGAAACGTGAGATAAATATTTCATCGACTCGGCTGTGATTTCCTTTGACTTTGAGATGTTAAGGATTTGCTTTGGTTCTTAACAACTTATTTCCTTTTGATTTCGGAAACCTTTTTCCCAATAATATTAGAAACTTTTCCGAAGTGGTATAGAGTTGTACACAGTACTTTATATAAATTACGTCGTATGTTATTTCACTGAATTCTTCAATGATCACGTTCTTAGGTTCTGTTCAAATAGTATTATTAAACCAAAATATTTTTTTCTTCTGCAAGTCTTCACAACGGCAACATATCCTGGGGGGGGGGATGAAATTGAGGAAATATGCAGTTCGTTTTTTTAAACGTGGATACATTTCCTAAAAATATTATTTTTTAAATAATTATTTTGTTAAAGGGGATATTCACATTTTGTGTCATTCAGTCTGGGGGGTGGACAGATAATTGTGACGAAAAGTCACATGGATAATTTCTTAAATAATTTATCGCTAAAACTTATTGGTGAACATAGCGAAAATTCGACAACGCTGTCTTGTAAAATTCCACAAAAATGCTTAAGAATTGTTCCTATTCGAAAGAGAAAAGTCAAGATGTAGAGAAGCCCATTGAAATGGTAACAGTGAATATAGTAGGCTTAAAGAAGAAACGAAAAGAACAAACGATGAATAAAGACCCTGTACTAATTAACATAGCCACTACAAAAGAAATTTGTCCGCTCCTACTTCACTCCACGAAACATTTTATTCCCTTTGTCATATTTATACACGACCCAAATTACCATCCCAATAACTACCACGCATCGCAATAAACCCTCGCAGGAAGTTACTCCTCAGAATCGCCTAATAAACATCGTGGATGTCCCTCGTGTTAGAACAACGCTGTAAACTGTGCTCGAGAGAGATCAACTACTTAATTAACATAAACAAAACACGTGGGCTGCGACGGAGTCTTCTAAATCAGCGCCGCGGACAGAAAAATGTAGTGGACGAAGGATGAGTTACAACCTAGGGCAGGGCAGGAACATGTCCTGTGGGGAGGAACGAGTATTCGAAGAACTCCGCTCGAACTCAGCGTTCCGAAATGAATGTTCTCTAAGAGCTTCTGGAGCATGACGCGGAACCTGATGAACTGCAAAGATTTTGCAGCTGTATATTATGCCATCATATTTTTCACATGTTTCCTGTTTCGGTTTATTTTTTATAGTCATTAATTTATTTTAATATTATTATAGCAACAATTTTTAAGTCTAGGGTATATGCATGTATCTGTTGTTATGAGAGTGTGTCTGTATTTGTTTGTAAGCGAAAATGTATTTGTGTACACATGTTAATATACACGTTTATGGTCTTATGGTCTCATGTAGATAGTTCGTATCTTAAATGTAATTTCTTTCTCGTTGTCACCTTGTGTAGTAATTTTCTAACCACTTTATACCGCTTGTGTGTGTGTTTTATAGATATTTGGTCAATGACTTTTTATTTAACTTCTTAATATTGTTATTATGTGTACATTTATTATGTCCACGTTTCTATCTGCCACCGAGCACATATATTGTTTACATGCAGATTAATAAATTATTATTATTATACGAGTTTTAATACATTTTTTAAATTACGAGTTATGTAAAACTATTTTATATTTAAGTTAGAGCTGAATGTGAGAATAATTCGCGTACATATTGTACAAGAATGAAAAAAGTAGATATAATTTCTACAATTTGAACAGTATTAATATTTTTTTCTTCCTTTACTGTGTAAGTGTTGAATTATTCGTACTTTCAGTTCTAACAGTTCAGTACGAAAAACTATCACTTCAATTTAAGCTTTTTATGTGTATTGATATAATTTCTTCATGAGAGTTATAATGACCTAAATGTTGGAGAGCCCTAAAGCCCAAAAACAACAACAACAATAATAATGTATTTTCTATCATGTGTTATCTATTCAATCCTTTGATTACATACACAATAGTTAAAGTAGATAATTATTATACACTAACGAAAAATGAAACTTGCGAACCCAAGTCTTATTTTACATTTTTGGGATAGAAATAGCTGTTCCCAAATGAGTTCTCTAGAAGCTTCTAAAACATGACGTGATGTCTGAGAAACAACAAGATTTTGTATAGTTATATGTAGAAATAAATAAGGATACCTTGCGTTCAGGCCAAGTAAAACAATTTCTTTTGTTATTCCAACGTTTTGGTATATTTTATATCTTCTTCAGGGGTAACAATTCTAAATCATGATTACTATGTTCATATATTCCCATACCAATCATAACACCAATCCTGAACACATCCTCCTCCAAAACACACAACTATTTTACTACATTTCGTTACATGGGCACGCATTTTTCCAACCAGCAAGAATTCTTATTCTGGCATTCTCATCCTTCGAAAACATGACGTGGTATTTGATAAACTGCAAAGATTTTTGTACTTCTGTGTGTTGACAAAATCTGGATTACGATGTAATTTCGGAAAAAAAGATAAAGTGAATATTTTTTATATTAAAGTTAAACTAAACGTGAGAATCATTCGCACACACGAGGAATGAGATAAGGAAGTCGATATAATTTCTAAAACTTATTTTTTAAATTAAATTATGTTAATTAATTTTTTTTTCATTCTTTAACTGTGTTGAGTTATTCACACGTTCAACAGTACCTTGAATACAAAAAACGTACCCCTTAAATTTATATTTTCTGATATATTGATATACTCAGTTCATAAGGGCTCTAATGAACTAGATAGCCTGAACATCAACTATATTTATGAAGAAAAAAAATTAAAATAATAATAATGACAACAACGATGATATACTTTCTAGCGTAATATAAATTATCTATTCAAACCATAACATGTTCGTTTTGACCACTACAGATGATTATTACGCACAAATGAAATATAAAACTACATACTTTGATTTAATTACGCGTACATACATGCTATGAATTAATATTACACAAAGTCATGGCTAATAACATGTATAGGGTGTAATTATCTGTGTGTACTGAAATGAACGTTCTCCTGAGAGAATATGATACATGACGTGGTTCTCCTGAGAGAATATGATACATGGACTGACGACCTTTAATGGACGAATAATATTTTTTCCTGTGAAGAGCTCACTACGTTTCGACGTGGTTTTGCGTCGTCGTCCAATGATCAAGTCGTAAGTTTTTAATTATTTGTTTAAGTAATTTATACGCATATGACTGAATATCTCACAAGAAGCACTGTGAGGGTAAGACCTCCCTGGCACCCCTTGAGAAGGTGTGGGAAGAGGTGACATGTAAAAATAATAGAATAATCCCATAACATTTTTGAAACCATATTTATCGTTACCGTTGAGATGGATAAGGACGTCTCCAATGCTTCGTAATTTCACAATTAGTCCAAATTTGAGATATTAAACCCTCAGCACCTTTGAGGTATGGGTGGCAGGTTGAAATTATCAAAAACGTCCAATATTGGTCCGTTTTGCGGTTACAGAAGAGAAGTACAAATGCCGCTCAAGTCCACGATCATCCCCAATGAGGAGATTTGTTTAAGGGATAAAACGCCAAAACAATCGAAAATGACTCATATTAGTGTGGAGATCAATGTTTCAGGGGTCGCAGAGAAAATTAATGACATTTCTGACGCTGCTTAAATCTTCGATCGGCCTTATACGACCCAGCACCTCAGGGAAGG
>NNCF01126658.1:579892-603862 GCA_002313205.1 Laupala kohalensis | reverse complement strand
TACAAAGACTACAAATTTAAAAAAATTGGCAGGTAGGTTCCTTTTAGGGAGTAGACATCCATTATGAAACGATTATACGAAAATCTATCCCTAAGGGGATGAAATGGGTGTTATATGGGAATATTTTATATTTATATTATGTATCCCACCATAACTCTAGAGTGCTAAAATCAATTTCAACTGAACTTGATGCACAGGTGGCAGACAAAATGACAATAAGTCCTATGGGGGTAAGACATCCTTTGCACACCTAGTGAGGAGGTGAGAAGGGGATGACATGTAAAAATATTGGGAAAATCCGTTATTAAATTCGAAACCATAGTTTTCGGTGGCGTTGGGATGGATAACAACGTCCCAGTTGCTTTCTAAGCTAACAATCAGTCCACATTGCAGATAATATATCCCTAGCATCCCTAGGGAAAGGATGGGAATGAAGGACAGGTAAACATAATAAAAAAACGACCGACAGTAACGATGAATAAATCATTTTTGGTGCGATGTGAAGTGAAGTGACATTGCCAGACAAGTATACGATCATCCCCTGTAATGAATAAAGACCCTTTGTGTTGGGAGTGAGATGGAGTGAAATATAGAAATAGTCGAAAGTGGCCGATATTAGGGTTGAGATCGTAGTTCTTGGGACCGCTGAAATTAGTAGTGACATTCTCGAAGACGTCAAAGTCCACAAACAACCCGTATAAACTATAGAACCTCTAGGGAAGTGGATGCCATGAAAAATATATCGAACATGACATACCAGTGACGTGTCCATAATTTTCGGCGTCGCAGAGTTTATAGTGAAATCTCAATAAAGTGCAAGTATGAACTCAGTCCACTAACCCCTCTACAAACACACCACTAGCACCCCTTGGGTGCGATGGGAGGGGGGTGGAAATGGATTTATGGATAAAAATAATCAAAAACTAATATTGAAATTAAAAAATGAATCGGATACATAGTTTTAGAGTTTAAGAGATGATTCAACAACCAATGTCGTAATGTTTAAGATGATATCATATAGGAGCACTGTTTCGCGGAAAGAGCGAAATGTAAAAATAACGTAGAAAGACCGATATAAGGATCGAGTCTATGTTTATTGTGTATTAATCTTATTTCCAATGGTATTATGTTCTTACCCTTCAGACCACATGAGGTGCACGCCATTTGAGGTGGGGGTTGGGAAGAACGTGACAAAAAAATTATCAAAAATGTCCACTAAGAAAGAATTTTACAAATCGTCACCCCTAAGGGTGTGAAATGGGAAATTAGTGTTCTCCAAAACCTTTTTTTGAATAACTTAAGTGAAAATAAGGGATTAAAGGTACACACCAATACTAATATAACCACCAACATTAATGGATTCTCCGTGAACACCAATGAGAATATGAGAAAAAAATGGTGACATATTACAGAATTTACACGAGCAAAGCTGCGGATATTCAGCTAGTAGATAAATACAAACCACAAAGAACACGACGAAATTCCTTTTTTTTCAATTCATAAATTTATCATAAAAAGAGACAAAATGACTTCTTGGTATGTCTTGCTATGTGTACCCAATTTCCCACAAATTCAAACATTCGATATGCGATTCTACAAGCTTTTAATCAAACTCCTGTATCAGTCTTCTTCAATAAATGTATTTCTTTAATAAAAGATTTTTATAAGAATATCCATTGTGTAATTTTAATTCTGGATAATTTATAATGGATTTTAAGTGATACAGCAAAGATTCAGGATCTGCATTTTCTGTGTTCTCTAAGCATGCAGAGGTCAGTTTTAGTGGTAACACCATAAAATTTAAAGTTTCACGTAGTTGATATATTTATGTCAATCATAATAATTAAATTTATAATGCTTTATTTTATATGGAAATCCCTAAAAAAATACTGAATGTATTACAACAAACTTATTATTGTTACAATTGTGAAATGAAATATTCCATTTCTTACACTTTTGCAATTCTCTAGAATCGATTCAGAGAATGTCTCAATGATGAATGGATTAATTCATTCCTTCACTCGTGACTCCTTACGCGTGACCTAGAATGTACTTCCCCGCAAATGACGTCACCGTCTCATAGGAGCAGCGTTGGCGATGGAGGCGGCGCCAGTGGCAGGTGTCAACGGGCCAGAAACGCAATTAAGGGACGAGATTACACCCTTGAGGCACTCCGCCACTCTTTTCAGCAGACATCCATTTGCGCCTCGCTCCGTCTTTCTCACGCATAGAGAGCGCGAAAAAAACGCGTTAATGGTATGTCTCTTGATGAATACGTTAATTCTCTCTGGTACTATAACATAATGCATTTTTAATAGAACTCTTTCAATATATTTCCATTAAAAGGGAAAAGTTTATATTTCAAGATTCTCACCTTTCCTAATTAAGTTTTCTTTCTAAAGGTATCACCTTATTTAGAAAAATGACCAAGGAAATAGAAATTAAAACTATAATACTTCTATTCGTAGCCTTTTTTTCTCTTTGAATAAAAAAACTCTAAAGATGGCAAAAACGGTCGACGCTGTGAACTTTCACCCACCATCAAAAACATATTTGTTATTGTTGACGACAAAACATTTCTTGCTGTGTAGCAAAAAAAAAATTTCCAGTTTAAATAGTACAGTATCCTCTTTCCTTCACTTCTTCAATTTATATGAAAATAAAAATAACTATTTTTCCATTAAAAATTAATGGATGGTTATATGTAAAGAAATAATTAAAGACTTACGACCTTTCTTGGACAAACAGTATATATTTTGTGATTAAAAGCTCACAACGTTTCGACTTTATGTTGAAGTCGTCGTAAGGTGGTGCAAAGAAACATCACAAGAGAATAATTGAACATGATATAGATCATAAATATTAACACAAAATATATACTGTTCGTTCAATGTCGTATGCCTTTAATTACTCATTTAATTTGATTACATAATGGAAGTTAATTGTAGTAGGGTTAATGGATGGTTGTTAATTGTGACAGTGCGATAATATTGGAGGAATTGGTCTTTATAAGTAGAATTTTTTTTTACCGACCCTTCATGAGACAACGGAGCTTTCAGCCGCCGCTTGCTAAAGGACCCAGGTATGCCAGCTTTCTCATTTCCTGTTATTATTTCATATTGTATTGAAATTTATTAACTTTTCGAAGAAGAAGAAGAAGATGATGATGAAGAAGAAGATGGGGGGGGGTAGATTGTTTTTAGAATGTTTCAATTTATATTTTGTAAAATAAAATTTGTAGCACTGAAGATGGCCGCAATGCGGCCGAAAAGTCCTTTTCCGTCAATAAATAATAACAGAATGACAAAATCTTTTGCTACTTATAATGCGATAATATCATTTCACAGTTACTTTAAATTATGAGGTGAAGAAGATATTTTCAATTTTATTTTCGAGGGAATTGACTATTTCATCAACTTTTTTTCATAAGATCAGATTCAAAATTATTATACAAACATGGAATAAAACATGCAAGAGCTTCCTTCTGTAATACATGGTTGGAACGAAATTTGAATATCATTTTGTGTATAAATAAATAACGCAACGGTGACATAGAATCTCATTCGTACACAGGCAGAAGTGATGAGTTCAATTTAGTTCCAATTAAAATACCTTGCAGAGTTTCAATGGAATATGAATTTTGTCCCTCTCTCACCACTTTTTTACTATTTTTGTCTATTATAACGTTTATTGTACTATTGATGAACTTTGTCCAATACTAATATTATATGAAGCTTCGAATACTAATATTATATGGGTATGAATGTTTTCATACTTAGTTAAAATCATCTATCGTCCCCATTAATGATATAATCCCCATGAAAGAATTTTCCCTAAATTTTCATTAATATAATTCACAAGTACCATAACATATATAAATCTGATGATGACCTTCACTCATTCACTCGCCCGCTTACTGAAATAAATTATGAGTCATTTTCCCTCGCCAAAAAAGAAAAAAGTCATTGAGGATTGTTTTGAATATTAACGGAAACATTAGGGAATGTATTTTTTTCGCATGTCAGAATCCATACTAATATATAAATGCGTAACACCAAAATTTCTCTGTTTGTTTGTTACTTTATAACGACCAAACCACAGAACTGATCGTGATGAAATTTGGCCACTATAGAGTTAAGATGATAATGATGAACATAGGCTAACTTTTATTTTTTTAAATGTGTTATGAGAAGGATAGAAATTTATTTTGACCATAAATGTCTATGAAATCGGAGAAAAGGTAGGTACATTCGCTTTCGTCGCCTAAACGGTTGAGATAGGTCACAACTATAAACGGCAATATTGTTCGCCACAAGGAGTTATGCAAAAACTTCCGCGACACCATAAGTCTATCTAGAAAGATTTACCTACATTTTCAAAAAAACGTTATAAAAAATTGAGTGTTAAAATACTTCAACTTAAGAGACTATTTTAAAATGGAAAAAATCAATTATCGCCAAACGTAATAGTTTTTTTAATTTTGTGCATCAAACGACAGTTAAAAACATTTTTAAATCGTAAAATTTGGACGAATGAAATTTTTAGATTTTAAAAGCGTTTTAATGAAATGATGCATACGCTCTGTCGACGTTGTCTCTTGCCTGGAAAGCGAAAATTCTTGCGTGGCTCCGGGCGAGTGGATTCATTGGCCTAACAAGTAAAAAGAAATTCCGGGCAACGCCTGGTTATCAGCTAGTTCTAAATAACTAAAACTAGCAAAGAACTTAATAAACCAACATCTCGAAACATCGTCCACAAGTAATGCCAATTTTAGGACACCTAAAAAAATTACGTTACTTGAGTATTTTTTTTACAAAACCCTCTGAAGAACAATAATAAGCAAATACATTTTAAATTTATCATTCTTTGATAATGTTGCTAACCCTGCACAATTTCCAAATACCAAATACATTTTTGCAAAGACCAGTTAAAAATAGAGGGATATTGAATTTTTCTCCGGAAACACTAGAACCTTGAGACAATATTTTGTATGAGCTGTTGACTAATCTTTCAAATCACATAATTTCAATTTATTTCGAAAATTATGTAAGTCATACTGCGAAGCGTCGAGAGAAATATTCACGAGTTATTTACTCGCACTGGAATACAATTAACTCGCAGCATGATCTCCTTTTGTTGTATCAAATTTCGCTTGCTTTTATTTCGCCAGAACGAAGCAAGCGAAGCATTTCCCGTCTTTTTCTCAATCACAGAGCGTATTCTTCTCGTGGGAAAAGTGTCACGTGGTGGTGACGAGTGGCAGCAGACGCCGCAAAACGATTCCCAATTACTTCTGCCTTCTCCCGGCAGGAGCGTCACGGTTGGGATTTGTTTCCAGGAAGTGTTTCTTCTGTTCTGTTGTGAGAGCGAGAAGAAGTTAGAAGTTGAAACCGAAAGAGATGAAACAGAAGAAACTAATAGCGGAATTTCTTTCCCATACACGCCGCACTTTTGGTATCAGTTTTCCTTTATACAAGTTCCCTCATGTAAAGTTTTCTTTTTTAAATAGTCGAAGAACTAATTGTATTAACCACCACAAATACACAATGGTACGATATCAATTACATACATATACATATTTTAAACTACCTTTTGTGTTTTTCAAAGACAGGCAATGTACTACTTCTATTAACGTACATTGTACCATCAGAACTAATAAATAATTTAAGACTTACGACCTTCGTACGGACGAATACACATATTTTGTGATATGAAGTTCACAACGTTTCGACTTTCGGTTTAAGTCTTCGTCAGGTGTGATAAATTATAACAAGAAACATAACAATTGAACATGACATTAAACGTAATTATAAACACAAAATATGTTAACAAAAAAGAAAAAACAACACAAACATATTCCCTGCCCAAGTATATAAAAGACATTATGAAATTGAATATCTTCAAATCCGCGGTTAAAAACTACCTCCTGCACCAGTGCTTCTACACTAAAAGAATTTATTGATTTTAATAAAAGTTAAATTCGTCTTGTACTTCATCACGCCATTGCCGTAGTACTTTTTAAATAACTTATAACAATTTCAAAAAATATTTTCTTGCATGATTGTGTTGCCGTATGGTTCATATTAATTTAGTTTTATGAGTACTCAACTTTGGCACGGTTGTGTACATTAATTCTGTAGCCCCATCCTGGCCCGAGTTTTTCTCCGTTTTTCCTTCGGGTAGAGGCGGATTTCTTATACAGGTTCTCTAGGCTTTGTCTAGGGGCGTGTTTATTGTAACAATAAATCGTGAATTTAGTGTTTTTTCAACTCTTATGATTTTTAAACACTATACTCAGAATAATCTATAGTTCGATAATAACTTGTACATGTAATTTTTTGCGTAAAATTACTAACATATTGACATTATATATGTATTATAACTCGCAGATGGGATGGTCCCTTGCTTGCTTCCTGAGAGTAAATTAGTTTATTGTCCTTCACGTGGTCATACGCAGTTTGTACTGTTTTTTGACAATAAATTTATTATTATTATTATTATTATTATTATATTTTATTGTGAATACGAGATAGCTGTTTTGTGTCCGAGTGTAAATGGTATTCATCCATACTAACGCCGTAAGTCTTTAATTATTTATTTATTTTGTTAGGCAATCTTCTTAGCCCTATATTTTTTATTGGTTTAGAGCCACACATTTCTCATTCTTGTTCCTGTAAAATCATTTATTCCTATAAAGGTAGAACTTTCAATCAGTTCGTTGTTTTATATACAACCTTGACATAAGGGGTCTCCATGGTTACTTAGGATGAATCGGAAATAGTTATCTCTTCTTTCACTCACAGATACTCAGTCATCCATAATTCCGCCAATAAACCCTGCCTGACACGATAGCAGCAAGCTAACGAACGCGAAATTTGAAGCAAGAACAAAGAAGTATGAAGTCAGTTCAATAAAATACCATTTCTTTCACGCTGATAGGAAAAAGCAGCGTCTTCGTATGGATTGCCATATTTCATATCTGGTCTGTGAATAGCATTTCCTAGGGTCAATCTATTGATCATAGTATTTTATTCGTTATCCTGCTCAAAAAATATAAGGTGCGAAATATTTATCAAACATTCGTCTTTGGGAAGCCTTGACTATTTGCCCATGTAAACAATTGATTTATTCTCTGAAGACAATATATAATATTAAATTTTATTTCTCTAATATTTACTGTACTCTAATATTAAATGTACTGCGACCGTCTTTCTTCAAAATGGAACCATAAATATCGTTTCTCATCCTAAAACTGCTGTATTCTGTGAATTTTACCATGACCATTAGGTCCGTTCTCATGAAAAATCCCAAACACAATACTTTCAATTCCCCCTCACTTATAAGTACTGAATTTGATGATTTATAGAGAAAAAAAAACAAAATTCTCTTGAGTCCGATGAGTCCATTAATCAAATGAGTGATTTTATTCCATTGAGCTTCTACTTCTTCCAAGAACTTCTACTGCAACTGGTCAAGCAGTAGTGCATTGCAATGCAGTAATGCATCTTTATAAGGAGAGAGGCGACAACTCGAACAACCTTGCAAGGAGTACGCAGATGTTTCTGAAACTCCGGCGGATCTTCTGAGCGCGCATCATCATCTAATAGACACCTATCGTGTCTAAAATAACCGCCTTCTGTTTTTGTTTACTGAAGCGAAAGTGATATTGATAAAAACGTTTCCAATACTTGCACTAAATCATCAATAATTTCATTTTAAACTTAAAATTTAAATTAGATACTAATTTNTCTTCTGAGCGCGCATCATCATCTAATAGACACCTATCGTGTCTAAAATAACCGCCTTCGATTTTTGTTTACTGAAGCGAAAGTGATATTGATAAAAACGTTTCCAATACTTGCACTAAATCATCAATAATTTCATCTTAAACTTAAAATTTAAATTAGATACTAATTTTACTTACGTCCGACACGTTAATACGAATTAACTTGTTCATTATTGTGAAGTTATTCCAGTACGTAAATCACCAGTGGAATGAAAACACAAAAATTTGTGCGCGGACGTTTTTAGGCACTTCTACTTTAATTTTCAACCATTGAACAACAAAAACAACGGACACGACACTCATGCAGGTTTCTCACCTTTCACGGTTTCATGTTTCATCGCAAGGGGACCAAAATGGCGGTCACCTCAATGTTCCCGCAACACTTTTGGGGGCAGTGATCTCAACTGTTCGCAACTCTAGTGTTGGAGTTCATTCCGGAGCGTGACGCCTAATATTGAGGAGCGTATCCTACCTGGAGCGTATCTTTGTCTCTCTCTCGCACATTGAGTTAAATGCGAAAAACTGATCTAGTAGGCCATAGCATCAGATGGACATCGTCTCGCTTAATTCAAAAGGGACCAATAGTAGATTAGGATGGGATAACGAGAGATTACTTTACGTTCACCGACGTGGCACCCAACATTACGGTCTTCCAAAACATAGTACCCACTCCAGTTTACAATACATGGCGACCCGTGGCGTAGTGGCTAGCGTACTCGCCTACTGGTGACGCGGGTTCAAATCCAAACAGAATTTGCGACGGAGCACGAAGCGGGGTGCTCCCGTTTCCCCTGCCATTCATTTCACCTCATTTCCATGTCATTCTTGTCATCGTGAGGACATTACGAAGTCCTCATACTACCGCGCCGCCATCTTGGTTCCAGTAAGCCACTGGTAGAGCGGGCAGTAAAACGGCGATGGAACATAACTGCCTTGCGCAGTCTCCCCATGAAAATGCCGAACGAATACATACACTTACATGGACGAATACATACAGCTCACTGAGGACGCAATCAGATGACGCGACGGCCATGTTGCTTCTCTCCCTTATAAAAGAAACTTTTCCATGCAGCAGCTGATCAAATATTTTCAAAGAGAGGATTCAAGGAGCCGTTTCTTGGCTCATTCCTCCGAGTAAAAGTTACGAAATGAGATCTCATGGCTCAGGAGCTTCTGGAGGCTTCCGACCTCGTTAGTGTTGGAAAACTTAAAGAGATGTCGCACAAAAGGACTGGAAGGTAATTTATGTGACAGAACGTTCAAGGAACTCTCCTTCTTCCCTTAATATATTTTAACATTTAGGTTTGAACATTGTTGATGAAGCTTTAAATAGTTAGTAAGTTGTACTTTTAGAATGTGTCTTTAAGTGTAACCATAAATCCGAACTTTAAACGTCCGGGTCGCCAACTAACCGGATCCATGGGAGAATTGGTTTTTGTTCTTTTGTATTTTCAATTCCTGTTTTTCTAAATTATTCTTACTTTTACGGTTCTGAGTCATAGACCGTATACCTGCAGTTATAGACGTATTACATCACTAAATGTTTTTAAATGTACAATGTGAGTTGATTTTTTTCTTTCTTTTTGTGGGAGATTTCTTGATCATTCTGCCTTAAAATATAATTTTCGAATACATCAAATAATCCAGATATTTGATCACACGAATCGGTCCCGGTACCATTTAATCCAGATAATACGATTTCTCCTGTATAAACACAAGGATTATTCTGGACAGGGGTCGTAATCTTACATTTTAACTATGTCCTAATTCTTTTATAATTAGTCATAAAAATACATATTATTTGTTCTGTATTAAACAAGCAATACTTGTATATATGTATGTATGGAGTATGTATAAACTAATGTACGGTATTTTCTCAAATAAATGCTTTTCCTGAAATTACCATAATATTTTGACAAGAAACAGGGTCTCACTTCCTAACTAGTATTGTAATTAACATTTTTTTTACGATGAATTAAATACCATGGGTTTATTTCGTTTTCACTAAGTATATCAGTGCAATATCTTCCAAGTAAAGCTTGGTCGCCCAGATATGAGATATTAACATCAGGAACAATTTTGACATAAACTTAATTTCCACATTCATTAAAGTGTTCGTATTAGTTTAATGATCGAGAAAAATTTTATTCAATAATGGTGACATGAGATTCCTGAAGTGTCAGTAAAATAAAAATTAATTATACAAGCAAAACCCTGAATAATAAAGGAATTGAATGAAATGAACATTCTGTACCATAATACGAAAGTTTACTTTTTTGGCAAGACTACTTTATTTACCTGAGTAATATGACAGATACTACGTTCTCCCATCTGCTAATAGAAAGCATACATTCGGTTTTATATTCCGCATAAAACAATATAAATGACACCAGAGCNATGAATAATATATGATAATGCGCATTACGTGACTCAAATACTGTTCCCTAAGAATATTGTTTATACCAGATTGCTCAGAGCAGTCAATTTTCAAACAAGTGAGACAAATAACTTCTTTTTTTAAATTTAATTTTCAAATGATGTTATCTAGGAAAGAAAAACGTGAAAAATGAAATAATATAAAATCGCTGACTCATCTTTTAATGCTCTAAAGAACGATACTTCATTTACCTGATTCACCGCATCCAGTTAAGGAACAATAATTTTCTGGGACATTTTGGTATTAATGTATATATTTTATAATGTATACAATGATTGAATTAGTTTTTTTCTTTTATATTATTAGCGTTTTTTTAATGTTAAACACACTATCAAATGTATGCTAAAACAGAGAATCCCCCAGCATCCATCACCAAAAAGATCAGAGAGGGTTAGAGTCCAACAAGAGTTGGCAGACTTCGAGTACTCATAGAGACTCAGAAGAAATTACGAGGGAAGTAGGACTTCCCAAGTCGTGTGGATTCAAGTTTCAATCGCCTGCTCTCTGGGAATGTCCGTACAAGTCGGAAGATTTCGATCTCTCGTGGGAAATGGCCAATGGATCAATAAAAACCTTCTTCATTTCGAAAGGAAGGGATAGACACGAATTATTGATACAAGCACTTTCCTTCAACTCGATTCAATCTCGAAGCAAAAATTAACAACGTTGGAACTACTTGGAAAATTAAATCAAACTGTGAATTTTATACTAATGAATAATCCAATGCAATGAAAGACATATTACTACAAGTTAAAGCAATGTTGAAAATTTCAAAGATAAAGCTTAAATGGCACCCTTACCTTTCATGCGAGGTAGATGTTTTGGATTTGGTGCCCCTGTGATTTTTGCAAGGAACATAATTGGGGTGTTAAATTACGTTTGCGACTAAATTTACAGACATGGCTGATAATTACGTTATAAAGAGATATTCGTCGAAATAAATGACAGGGAAAACCAGAGGATCCCGGGGAAACCTTTTTCGTCTACCATTACAAATTCCACTTGTAGCCATCGGGAGTTAAACTATCACGCTATTTGTAATGCAACATACTAATTATACCACGGGCTCGCTCCATGGGCTCCGTTTCTGATATACCGAATAAGGGCTCTAATGACCTTGACGTTGACGAGCCCCAATGCCCCACAAAAAAAACGTTTATGAATTAAAGTAATAAAAATATATTTGAGATCTATATTTTCGAAGAGATTAAATGTGATGCGAATAATGAATTGAGAATAATTATTACGTCTAAGTACTTTACAAGGTGATTTTCCTTTGACTTCACACATTACATTCGACCCAGATCTTTCAGCGTCGAGGTAAATCTATGAATCAAAGACTGAGTGAACAAATAATCACAATTAGATCTTAGAACCACATACTGACGAAATTAAAACCACCTCAATATTTATTCATCGACTTTTTGGCGATGTTCAGGCCATGAGGCCTCCTCTTCCACCTAACCGTGACTCAGGTGAGGGAATTGGGAAGGAAATATGTTGGGTTACTAGGAATCTTAAGATACCGAACCGAAATTTCTGGAGTAGACGAGGGAAACCCCAACTGAAAACCTCCAATACTTCAGTCGAGCAGGGTATGAATCCACGGTCTACCGCTGTGGTATCGAGGAAGCGTCTTCGCTGCCATTAGACCACCGCTGTCGGTCAATACAAGGAAATCCAAATTCAAGACTAGGGTTTTTAGAGTGGAGGGAAGTACAAGTGTATATGAATTATTATTTATTTTGTGGGGCTTTAGGGCTCGTCAACAGCGAGGTCATTAGAGCCCTTAAAACTTGTACAGGTAGGGAAAATGCAGTTACGCACTAGGGAGAGCCAACATGACTCTCCCCGCGTGTGGGACTCGCCGAAAGACTCAGCCATACCCACTAAAAACCCTCCTGCATTACAACTCAAAACAAAAATTCCAACATATAGCAAAACTTTCCTACAAACATTTTTAAAAAAAGAAGAAGAGGAAAGAGAAAAATGAAAGATACCCTAGCCCTAATAGCGTCGGGATCGAAAAGAACAAGAGGTGACCAAGGGAGGTCAGAAAAGAGAAAGGAAGGAGCATGGCACAAGTAAGTGGAAGTAATGCCAGACTCAGCTCGGGGCCCCGTGTTCGCCAAACACGTACTTACTAGATGTAAGTCCCCTGGGGGAAGAGGAAAATGAAAGATACCCTAGCCCTAATAGCGTCGGGATCGAAAAGAACAAGAGGTGACCAAGGGAGGTCAGAAAAGAGAAAGGAAGGAGCATGGCACAAATAAGTGGAAGTAATGCCAGACTCAGCTCGGGGCCCCGTGTTCGCCAAACACGTACTTACTAGATGTAAGTCCCCTGGGAGGAAGTGTATATGAAGGTGAAACCTCACGAGTGAACAAAAGTTCCCAGCTACAGCTCCAACAACGAGAGTGGGATATGAGGGATGTCCACACACATCTGGCAGGATAGACCAAATATATTGGATATCGACCCGCTGACCAACATGGAGAACGAAGTGGCTTTCCACAAGGTTCTCTTCGTACGCCCACTTCCTTCTCTTTTATCTCGAATCTTTTGTTATTAGAGCAAGGGAGAGTGAAGTATAACTTCCTTTTATTCTACCCTTTCCTAAAACGGAAAGGAAACGAAAACATAAGACGGAGAACTCTCGAGAAAATAGAATTACCATCAAGAATTCGTTTTCTGAGAAGCTTTCTTCGGCCATCAACTAATGGATTTTAACAGATTTCTAAGGTTGGCCAGGAAGAGAATCAAGACTTTACGACTGGACCATGAGCTTTCTGGAAGCCATGCACCAAACTAGATTTCTAGTAGACCGAAGAACAACTCCAAGTCATTCTATTTATGAACTCAGAAAAAGTATAAAAGTCTGTTCAATTCCTTGCTTTGATACTTAACAAGATTCTTTAGACTTAAAAAAATACATCGACAACTGAAAATATCTTTTCTTCGTTGCTATTAAATTTTGTAATGTACAATCAAATATGGAATGAGAAACACAACTCTTATCGATTCATGATATTTAAATAATGCTTGTAAGTATACAAAACATATTCGTCCGTCTCATAGCATTAAAGACAAATTTTTAAAGAAAGAGATTAAAAATGATTAAAATATCATCGAGACTATTTCTTTAATCCATTCCTGATACGGAGCAAATTAAAAGAACGAATGAAAAGCGCACGTAAAGCAATTTTTCCTCCCCAGATTTTTTCAACATTTTTTTTTCTTCATCGCTCTGTTATGAATACCAATCACATTTTATGAGTATGATGATAAATGACGTTTCACGATATATTCTGTGAAAATTTTACTGAAAAGGCATGTATATTCTAAGCCTCACTTCGTCATCAACAAATACGTAAAGTTTTGTAATACACATGGTCTAAAATGGTGGAATATTTCGCTCGTCTTATCTTTCTTTACTTCATTGTTAGTCACAACCATTCGGGAATCTCGTGGGAATACTTGAACCCTCTGGACTTCATACCGAAGTAAAATCACTGTTTCATTTTGTTCCCATCTCCTCTGACTTAGACGAGAGCTTGTATTTTGAGGAAGTAGTTCCCATAAACGTTGCGCTGGGGACAGAAGAAAGCACGAATAAGGTAAAAGAACAGACAAGAGTAACGAAGGATGATACGGCATAAATAGGAGAAGTGGACAGACGTATGTACTGAAAGAGCTGAAAAACGTGGAATCAACCTGCCGTTAATCTTCAGAAACTAAACACTACTTAACTTATAACATGCTTCACTAGAAACTGACGCGCTAGAAGAACATTATCCGTTTTAAAACTTTAAGTGTTCTATCAAATTATATAATTTAATGTTATTTCTTCCGGATCGTCAGTACTTAAATTCATCAATTCATTATAATGAGTTCCTGTATAACGCAAAACAACTTTCTTTAATGAGTCTAACTCGTTGCTTATTGACTTAGGGATCATTTGGTGTAGACTAAGTTATCCGCGACCCGCGGTCTGCAGGGACTTGCTGATGATACAATGAAAAAAAGAAACTTACATTGGATCTGTTTTAATGTTTGTTTTAATTATTGGCATGTTAGACGTTCAATGTGCAATAACTATATATGTTGAATTTGAAAAATTATCATTCATTTCATGATCCTGATTTTAAACTGCTCTGAAATGAGATTTTTGATTTACGTGTATCTTTTTTTAAAATCTGAATATCTCCAGCTTGCTTTAAAGGTATCAATGGAATTAAAATATAATGTAAATTTTATTTTAAAAAATTAAAATATTGTGTCGGATATACATGCGACCCGCGAGATATTGATTGTTTGACATTATACTCGTATGTGGCCGGCGAGTGCGGAAAGATCGTCGACCCCTGGGATAGACTGTAGAACAGAAGACTAATTGCAGACTCAAATGCTCATAAGGAATACTTACGCATATACTTCTTTAGTTTGTAGAATGATTCCAGCTCGTCAGCATTGGTACCCTTCTTTTGAACGATCGTACGTAGTATTGCAACCATTGGTAGAAACAGTCATAGACAAAACACATAGTGATGGGTCATTGACTAAACAGTATATCGGAGACGGAAATAAATTATATTCTAAAGATAAACCTTCGTCTTCATTTCCTGAAAAGACGTGGTCATTTTTAAACTCCACTTACTCCTTAATTAATGCATTTAAACGCATTAAAAACAAAAATTAATAATACTATTATTTAATCTCTCTATTCTTTATTATTATTCGATTTTGTTATTTTTCATTGACAATGTCAACTTTATTGCTTCATTTGTACAGAGTATAATTGAATAATTGGAAAATCTTCAGTGAGAATTTTATATTAACCAAAGTGTTTACATCGTATTTGATGCAATGTAAACGGCGTAAAGTGTAGCATCTATGAATTATATTGAGCGAAAACGTGAAGACGGACGGATTGGAATAGGAAAAAATAAAAGTACCGCGCGTTTTCTATAGTTTACTTATTTTCTTTTTTACAACATTGATAAATATAAATATTTCTGTTTTCCCGGAGGTGTAATTCTCTATTATTCAGTGTCAGAATACAATAATCGATGTCTCCTTGTACTTTTAAAACATATAATAGACAATGCAATGGTGACTCAATCTATTCACACGAAAGTGATTGCGAAACCTGTTCAACACTTCAACAACTTTGAATGTACTACAACACTGTCAATACCATTTCTTAGTAATGACGTCATTTGTGTAAGGAAAATTGGATTCACGCGATAATCGTGTGTCGGAGCTTTAAAGGTTTTGGTAGCCACAACACATGTCCAGTTAAGCGGGTTGCCTATACACCTCTTAATTTTTTATTTTTTTTCACAAACATAGAAATCTCTTACATTGCTGTGAACCTCACCGCCAGGTAACAGATTAATTATGTTACGTTGAATGAAAACGGGAGATGGGACCGGGGTTCGAACCCGGGGCCTTGATCTCAGCGACTGCGCCATCCCGTTCGCCTCCTAGGAAGTACTTTGTTTTGAGTAGTATTTTCCATTTCTGGTTCACAAACATAGAAATCTCTTAGATTGCGGTGAACCTCACCGCCAGGTAACAGATTAATTATGTATTTCCTAAGGGAGTCGCCTCATATGAGGAGTTTAGCCTCTACGACACCACCTCAGAGATCTTTGGGTCTCGCAAGTTGAATGAGGATGGTAGACGGGACCAGGAGGCGAACGGGATGGCGCTGTCGGTAAGCGCATGAGCGCGCTGAGCTCTGGGTCCCGGGTTCGAACCCCGGTCCCGCTTCCCATTTTCATTCAACGTAACATAATTAATATTATTTTTTTATTGAAAAAGTCAAACTATCCCTGAACAGACCCCGAAGGAGCCCAAGGGGTTCGCGGAGGGTAGAGATCCGCAATTACTTGACCTCGGCACTAGGAAGAGGACCCTGGTACTCATTTCACAGCAGTCTGAGTAGTCTTGGGAGTCGATCTAGATGATGAGGTGTGATGAAAAATCCCCACCTCGCCGACACCGGATCGAACGACAGCCATCCAGCCAGTAACTCAGCGATCTACCCACTGAGCCACGTATTTTTTATTAAAACAGTAAAATCAAGTTTTTAATTTAAAAAATTAAAATATTTAATTATACGAATTATATTAATTATATAAATTAAAAATTTAATTAAAATTAAATATGATCGTAAAACTGTATTTCGGAAAAGAAAAAAAAGCATTCGATTTAATAATATTTTATTCCAAAGGGTAGATATGAGTTTATGATCCCAGTTTCACCTCCTCACATTTATAATCAATTACCTTCATCGATCGAAGCATTCTTTCGCGACTTGGATGTTGAAGCAGTTCATTCGCAGAGATAGATGTGGTGTAGAGAGAGGTGCGTGTCTGTCTGTGTACGTCAGCGGAACGCCGAGCGCGTCGCTCCCTTCACCAGGCGCGGTAGCTGGGGGTGTGAGGGGGGGTGAGGAGGTGTTGGGGAGAGGGGGGAGAGCAGAAAAAAACGCTCTGATGGTATCTGCGATTTATGAGGCGAACCCCACGCCGCCGCCGCACTTTGAATATGTCGTCGTTGCCTTGGTCTTCGGAACCTCGCCAAGTCGTTGCTTTCATTAAAGGAGAAGAGCGGAACGCGCGCTTCCTTTACGCTACTGAATTTACGCTACTTTACGCGCATGTTAAGGTCCTTATCGCAGACCTCGAAAGAATACAGAAATGAGCACTTAATTATAGTTCGAATTTTAAAAATTTCTCATTTTGGTATCTATAGAACGATCTACACTAGTCAATTTATACAAAGCATATATAAATGAACCCGTTTGGAAACATATCGCAGAAAAATTAAAACAAGATTCTCTGATAGGTAGAAAAGATCATATTTTTTTATTTAAAATTGAGAAACAACAGAAAACAGACGTTGGTTTTCAATATAAGGAATACAGACTAGAATTTAACGCCTGCATCGGTTGTGGAAAATATTTCGAGCCCTGTATATTGATAGTGAAGTGAATAAAAAGGTAATGCGTGAGTAAAAAAGGGAGGAAAAAGGAACGTGAAGTGAAGGGGTGAATCGAGTATTCGGGTAAACAGTATAAAATGATCAATTTATATTAATTAAAAGTAGTTTAATTTTTATTTAATGTTTTTACATTTTTATTTAATATTAGTCTTTTATACTTAAAATTTAAAAAATAGTTTTATTATATATTTCACAAATTTCATTTCTATATATTGTAATATGTTGTTTTTGTATATTTTTTTTGTATTTTCTGCCACCGGGCAAGAAATATCCACTTGCGGTAAATAAATATTATTCATTATTTATTAAAAATGTAATTCTGGAGTGTAGCGTAGTTTGTGTGACGTAGAGTGTGACGAGTGTAGTGACGAGAGGTAAAGTGAGATACGAAGTCAGAAAAGGAGGAGAGGGAAATAACAAAGAGAAAAGTGCTCTCAACTCTTGTCATATCTCTTTTGGATTATTATTTTTTAATGTATTTTATTTGCTTTATTCCTTACAAAGAGGTGATCGTATTTTAAATATTTTTTTAAATATTCACGTCTTATTTTTTGTTTTGGCGAGGTTCAGACCATAAGGCATATAGTACCGAACCAACATTGTTCTGGTGTAAGTGATGGAAACCCCAGCTGGAAACCTCACTTGGTATCGTCGAATGGAGGATAGAACACGTGCTCTTCCGCTCAGCGGTGAGTACCAACAGCAGTGTGCTCAACAGTGATTCAGACGCTACCTCAACGCCACGACTATCTGTTTTTTAAAATTCAATATTATTCTTTTTTTTTTATACTTTATTACTTCTTTTAATTTTACTCCTTTGCATAAGATATATACTTTCACAGAAATTATTTTTTGCTATTTTAAGTTCAATGTTTAAGTATTGTTTAATATATTTATTTGTTAGTTTTGGAATATACTAATTTCTGTGAATCTTCATTATTCGTGAACTCATCGTTAAGTGTATCCTTCCCTGTGCTTCTGCGTTGTTATGGCACCAGGTCAAAGAGGCAAATTGCGGTGAGTGAATATTATGAAACGGTTTAAGCAATAAATATTGAGATAAGGGATCGCGACAAAAATTTCAATTAAAGAAACTAACTATTCCATAAATCAAAAGAGGTAAATTTCGCATCAAAATACAATTACCGTATAGGAATACAATTGTGCGCATAGAGCAGTTTTCAAAGTTGTTAATAATGAGGTAAACAATCTGCACGCAGTATTCTTTCGACAATGAAAATATTTCGATCTATGTTTTCAAAATGTTGTATTTTAAGAAATTGGAAGTGGGACAAAGAGTGTAAATGAATTCGCAATGAGCTGTCTAGAAAAAGGTTTCTATTCCCAATGCATTCAAAGTCAATTCTTAATTTTCGTTCCGACGCATCAGCTTCTTCGTGAGTTCTCAGAAGATCAAAATTCTTAATACATACACACGACTTTGGACATAATCGCCAAAATTTGAAAGAATACTCTCCTGAAACCAAATCGAAAAGATCCGAAGAGATCTTGGAATTTCTTTTTTTCAACACTTTCCTTATATATTCTGTATAATCGAAAAGTAAAAATTGTAACCGTTGCGGGACAATCAATAGAATTCAAACACTCAAAGATGCGAAATAACTTTTGTAGTTCTTAAATGCGTAACAATTGTACTTATTTTCTGGGGAGGTAGTGGTGTTACAATATCCATGAGGTCGGTGTTATCAACTAAAATGTGCGTAGATGTATTTGAAATCACTTTGGAGATCAAAATCAGTTTCCAGGAATCATTCATAGAAAAGAACATCATAAGAATTGTATAAAAATTAAAGAGGAATAAGCGAAGACTGTGACAAAGACGACTTCGTTGTNCTGTCTCTTATACACATCTAGATGTGTATAAGAGACAGGTGCAGCTGCGTCATTGCTTCTGAAGTGAAAATTCGACCGACGCTGTTCTCATGAGATGGTGTAGTGCTTTTGTATTAAATTTATATTATTAGGAATTTGAAAAATTAGGTTTCTGAACATGTTTTTAGAAAACAGTAAGTAAATGTATTTTGATCTTACTATATTTTTTTCTGAGTAAAAGAAGGTTATCCAAAGACAAATCCTAGGCAACATCGTATAATCAGCTATTATGTTTATATATTATCTTATTTACAGAGCAAAATCTATTCTTATAAAAAAAGAAGAATTTAGGTAAAATGTTATTTTTGTTGGGTGAAGTTGGTACTAACTCTGAAACGTCGTTTTCTATTACCAATTTATTTTTAGAACAAATAAAATCACCGTTAAGTCAGCAGTGCGCTTTTAAAGAGGATAGTTTCACGTGAATTGGAACTCTGAAGTTACAAAGACCAGAACAGATCAAGAACAATTGAGCAAGAAACCTCTTAGAATTGATGAACGCTATGCACGAAACATTTCTTCTACCATGTTTCTCTGTGAACCTAACTAATAGCAGACTCTTATTCTCAGAAATATTTAGGACAATTTCATAAAGTGACAATTTTTAATAACTTAACTA
Organism: Laupala kohalensis; assembly: GCA_002313205.1. Lineage (NCBI taxonomy): Eukaryota > Metazoa > Arthropoda > Insecta > Orthoptera > Trigonidiidae > Laupala > Laupala kohalensis. Next base: position 584,116 of record NNCF01126658.1, on the reverse strand, counting down.
ACACGAGACATGGATACTCCTTTTACATTTTTTTTTATAACGGGAGCATCATGACCCTTTAATTTGGCATTTCACTTTTCCCAGACTAAAATAACACTTCGGATCTCGCCAAAGGGTGCTCAAACTTGAATATTCGCAAAAAGAAAGTAATTAAATTTTCGTTTTATGTAATGTTTTTATATTGGAAAATCATGACTCGTAAACTAAATTGCATTCTTAAAACAATTTACATTAATTTAATTTCAAAATGTCTATTTTATGTGCATTTCAAAGGGTACCTTAGGATAAGGGACCCAAATATGCCCCCAGTCAAATGACATTGTCCCTTTGTGTGTAGATATTTACTGATAAAATATCATTATTAATCTCGTTTTTAACTTTCCTTGCTTTTGGTATTGCTTCCTATACTAAAAAATGGTGATTTTCGTCTTTTTATTATTTTCGTGAATTTGAACCAAAATTAACTGATCATACAAGTCACTTAGATGATAAAACACTCAAATCTAACAAAAATATAATGCATAAATAGACATATTTTTAGGTATTTTCTATTCTTTTTTCGGTTGGTTTTGTCGATTTTCAAGTTGTCCCACCACATGTAGAGACTTGAAATTTTGGCAGCATTTAGAATAACATGTAAGGAGTTGTTGATCAGAAAATTAGCCCTGCAGCTCACTAATTTCAACAAAAATGTCTATTTTTCGGCCTTTTTTTACATTATTCGGTATGTTTTTGGACTTTTATCACGTCCATATACTATAAAAACCCCTATAAAAATATTTTTGTTTATATATGAGTGTTTTATCATCTAAGTGACTTGCATGATCAGTTAATTTTAGTTTAAATTCACAAAAAAATAAAACGCCGAAAATAATCATTTTTCAGTAATACCAAACGAAAGAAAAGTTAAAAACGTAATTAATAATGACATTTTATCAGTAAATATCCACACACAAAGGGACAATGTCATTTGGGTTGGGGAGACATTTGGGTGCCTTTTCCTGAGGTACTTTTTCCTGCCCACTCTGAACTCTCTTTCTCTACATATGTTTAATCGGCTAGTCCTTTTCTCCCTCACATCGTTCTTCACCAATTAATGAGGATAGGTGAAAGGTCAGACTTTGGTGGCCTGTACTTCGTCACATAAATAAAACATGTAATAAATAATATTTAGTTAGAAATGATACATGCATTAGAAATATAATTTCTGAAAAAAATATTATTTAATAAAAAATAATTTAAGACTTACGATTTTATGATGGACGAATACTATTCAATTAGTGCTTCGAAGGACGAAACGTTTCGACTTAAGGTTTAAGTCAGATATGACAAATTATAACAAGAATCTTAACAACACAAAAATTGAACATGAAATTAATCGTAAATATAAGATCAACATATGATTATTAGAAAGCAGAAACTACACAAGCATATTTATAATTCTGTATTGTAAATACCCGATAGTTTTTCTGTGTCAGCGTGTTAAATTAAATTCCCGTGTGTATTTTTTTTATGTATATCGTTTCTGATACGCTACGTGTGTAATAATTTGACTTCTTTGTCCCAATGTACCCGATGTTTGTTATCCCAAATCCATCACGTATCATCATTATTAATACTACGTGAGGTAACTACACTTTGTTGAACTCATTTTAAATTTCGTTGTGTTAGGACTTCTTTAATATTTTTACCCATCGGTGTAATTTTTGTCGTATGTAAAGGCTATCGTCAATTCGTGAAGTACGTGCGTAATATCTGAAGTGAATCAGAAACACAAACACAACTCCTCCATGATGACGTCAACCAGGAGTCATCTGTTTCGGCGAGCTTTTCGCCCATTTTGGCGCAGAGATAATTTGTCTGTTGCCAGATAATATCACGCGCTCTCTACATCTTTTTTTCTTCCAAGAGAATATAATACGAGAAACAAAAAAATACACTAAAAAAGTATTAACTGTTAAAAATCTATTACTCCCGGTATTTCTCCGGTTTTCCTTCAGGTAGAGGTGTAATTTTATACAGGGTCTCTAGGTTCTTTCCAAGGGGAGGCATCTATACAGGTTCTCCAGGCTTTGTCTAGGGGCGTGTTTATTGTAACAATAAATCGTGAANCCAGGCTTTGTCTAGGGGCGTGTTTATTGTAACAATAAATCGTGAATTTAATGTTTTTTCAACTTATGATTTTTAAACAGTATACTCAGAATTATCTATAGTTCGATAAGAACTTGTACATGTAATTTTTTGCGTAAAATTACAAACATATTGACATTCTATTAGTATTTTAACTCGCCGCTAACCTTTTTATCTTATCTAGGAACTTATGCCAAAAATTTTTGAATCCGCCTCTGCCTTAGGGCCCTTGATCGGAATTGATGGGATGGTCCCTTGCTTTCTTCCGGAGAGTAAATTAGTTTATTGTCCTCCACGTGGTCATACGCAGTTTAAACTGTTTTTTGACAATAAATTTATTATAAATTTATTATTATTATTAACATAAATCTCGAATTTGTTACGATGTATACCTAATATTTTCCGAACAATCTATAGTTTATAATGCTCATTATAATGTATATAATTACTCATAACAACTTTTTGTTTTATTAAATACAAATTTGTTTGTTAATATTATAACACGTACCGGATTACTTTTATCTTAGGAGTGAGCTAAAATGTTAGATCTGCCTTTGAATTAGGGCCCTTGATCGGAATTGATGGGATGGTCCCTTGCTTGCTTCCTGAGAGTTAATTAGTTTATTGTCTTCCTCGGGGTCATACGCAGTTTGTAACTGCGGTTTTGCCAATAAATTTTATATTAACCAATTAATTTTGTTTTGATTCCAAACCATCAATGATTTTAATTACAAAAACTATCAATGACTTTGACGACAAGGTAGTTTAATAAATGTCCGTCATAAACATTACCATACAGATATCGTCTGCCAGCCAATAAACCACTTTTATCAACTGTCCATAAAATAGAGTAAACAGTAACCTCTATCCAGGTGATATTGTTTCTTAATGTGAAAGGAAAGGAATGATATGGGATGATTTCGCATTCGAGTAACATTACATTTATGACCACGAGTAAATAAATTTTTTTATTTTTTGAGATGTAATTTTTGTTAACATCAGGAATTGTTAAAAGTTCGAGATAAACTGCAAAAGGTTGAATTCGTAAATGTTACCTAAATTATTAGGATGCCGTAATATGCTGACACCAATTATCAAATAATACAAATTTCGAGGTTAGTAACCTGCATCATATTATTTCATAAAAAAACAGGAGTTAATACTTTCATTACCCAAACAAATAAAATTCCCACCGTGAATTGCAATGACAAGAATTTTGTCAATTTCCTTTTCGCTAATTGTTTTGTGATTCCGGAGGATATTACGTTCGCCTTCTTGTTTCTCCCGTAATTCGAATTTGTAAAAGGTTAAAGCATATATTTCATATTTTAAATTGCATCATACCGTTTTTAATTTTCCCATTAAAATAGAAACAAATTGCATATGCTTACAAGTCTCAGAGAAGCTATTTTCGAAACATCCCCCCAAGCTGTTATTTAAAAACGGAAAAACTTCACGAGTCAGGTTCCGTATCATTCTATTTTTACATGGAAATATCAAACATACGATTACAAGTTGTTGTTTTTTTTTATATATTGCTCAAATTCCTCTTTCTCATTCAAAGATATTAAGAGAGTTGAGTTACTCTTCTGAATGATTCTAGTATTCATGTGATTGTGAGTTACCGATTTTAATTTCTCACAGACTACACGACGTGTTTTGCGTGATTTACAAAGTAAATGAAATTATTTGATATAAAGTATTCCCAACATTCTGTATTTCAGTACGCACCATTTTCCAGATGACAGAGAAGAAAAATCAATGGTCCTGGATTCAGAAGGGGTTTCTCCCAAAATATTCAAAAGTTGCAAGTAAAGTTGATATATCGTTTGTGGGGAGTTATTTGTTGAATCGGGATATTTCCATAATTTACGAAGAAATGAAGAAAACACGGGAAAGCAGATACTAGTATTTCTTTTTAATATCTCTACAGTGGAAAATATTTGAGCAACTAAATGATAATATAATGATATAGACATGTTTATTACCATACATTTTGTGTTTAACAGTATTATTTTCCGTTTTGTAAAATTAAGTCTCAACATTTGCGTTATTTCTTCAATTATCCTGACATTTTTTGAGCCTAAAAAAAAA
>NNCF01126658.1:556871-576331 GCA_002313205.1 Laupala kohalensis | reverse complement strand
AGATTCTTGAATCGATTAACTGGTGAATGTGCAGAGTCCGATGTACTCAAGAAATCGATATTGAAATCACCACATATAACGATAGATTTAGTAGATTTATGTGCGATATGTTTTAAAACAATTTCGAAGTTCCTAAAAAATATGTCAAGATCTGATTGAGGAGGTCTATAAATACACAAAACAATATCGGTGTCGGTCATATTAACTTCAGAAAATTCGAACACACTATCTACGCAGAAGTTCTCGTAGCCTGTCAGTAGAGAAGATAAAATATCATTACGAACGTAGATACACGTACCTCCGTGGGGATTTTTGCCTTTAAAATTTTGCCGACAGTAAGAACTTGCTAAATAATAATTAGAAATAGCAGTATCGTTAATGTTGTTAGTTGAAAGCCAATGCTCTGTGAGGCATAGCAAATCGAATCGACTTTCATGTACCAGAATTTCAATGTCTGTCAATTTGTTTGAAAGGGATTTGATATTATGAGGAAATATAATTATTTTATTTTCGCAAAGAGTTTGTGACTCACGAGAAATGGAATCGTCGTTAGATTGTGGAGATGAATTTGAATTTGGTACAGTAATCAAGTGTTTAATTTCTATAATTCAACTTTTCATAACAAATATATTTCAGCAAAGGATCAAAATACATTTTGAAATCATCATTGTAAAGTAAACTGGTACGTAAGGAATTTCTAACGTGTGTAGAACTTGAGTTTTCGCGACTATAAAACCATGGTATTTTTCCTCTCCCTTGAGAACACATTTCCATTTCGAATGCTTGGTTACGAGATTGTAATCGGCGTAAATGGAGTGTTCGTGCAATCTAAGTGGCAATGAACTACCAGAAAAAGAGAGAAAAGATTTTTTAAAAACGTCGCTACCTTTCTGAGAAAGAGCGTGCTTGTTATCACATCGGAACAGTTGCGGGGCGCCTTCAAAGACGCCATTCATCTGTCAACTTCAGTCACTCCCATTTGTTTTTGCTGCAAATTTATTCACCGGTAGCCAGTTTTATTTTCTTCTACCTCGCCGTACATTTCTAAGTGAAATTGCTCATTTGCTAAGACTTACCACTCAATTATACAACGTTTTGAAAAGCATTTGCTCATCTTTCTTCTCAAGTTTGCGTTTTGGATTTTGTAATAACTAACTGGAGACATTTTCCCACATTTGAGAATAATCTCCTTTTCGCTTTTCAATCGAGCATCTAAAAACTTTAAACAGTCTTAAATATTCATTACAGTACTAACAATCAAACTTTGAAGGGTAACAATGAAAATCGGTAAAAAAAATTTAACCTTCTCCAATCTTCCAAAACTACGTCCAGGTGACATTGGTTTTTGAAGATTACAATGTGTGAGTGTTACTGTTTTACACGAGCAATAACATTCAGCACGTGACATACAAATGACATCATTTTATTCCGTATTAAAAGATTTCAGTCACTTTTATTTCATTTTAAATACTAATTCTTATTTCAATACTAACTTATTTCATTTTAAATTATAGATTTCCCGAAAACAAATTCAAATATATAGACTAAAATCTTGAAAATAAATCCACACCACTGACTTTTTTTAATTAAAAAAATAAAGTTAATGATAAAATATAAAAAATAATACACGAAAGTAACCCACACAGTTCGCTCTTCGCTGTTCTCCAGCTTCATTACGAACGTGACTGACGAAGGTGAAAGTCGAAATTGTTTTTACAAATATGTGAGTAACTTTCATGTATTATTTTTTAAATTTTTATTTATCCTTCAAACTTTCTAATTTATAAGGTAGAGAACTGGACTTGCTTCATCCTGAGAACAGTGAATGAATGATAGAGGAGTTGATCACAGTGATTTCACCTGAAAACGAACGAGCATCATTTGCATTAAAAGCATTGTGGTGCGACGAGGCCATTTCTTGCAATTATCCCGCGCGAAATCACTTCACCTCGAGTGCAACTCCTTGCAGAAGCTTACGTCTTCTCCGCTGGAGAGAGACCACACGCTATTGTCCTCACATTGAGTCTCCTCCGCTGATATCATAACGCCATCCATATACTTCGCGATACGAAAATTCCACGCTCCGAAACGACTAGAGATGTCACTCTGAGAATAGGAGTTTCCTTTCGAGGGATCTTAAAATTGTTTCCGACGTTTACTTCTAGGTTTTCTTGGGAATTATTTTAGTCGCAAAGCGATAAATGTATTCACGGTCGTTTGGATACAACTTCGTTTTGGGATAGCTCTTGCTGTAATTATGTTCTTCAGACACGCTATTTCCGGTCTTAAAAGTACAATTAAAGAAATAAAGGACGATAAACAGTTGTGTCGATATAATTTGATAAATCTATCACCACCCATCCTTTCTTATAGTTCAATGAATTAAGTTTTCTTATTTAGTCTTAACTAATCTCAAATTTAAAGCGATAAACTCACACACCATGTGAAAACTTTGTCAGTCGAATCTGCATGACAAACTTAAAAAACGTATTATTGCTACGACCAGTATTACACGATCATGTTTCTATGACGTAGATCTGTTGTCAAAGATATGTGACCAAGGATATAACATAGATTCTCTCAACGAGAACGTATGCCATAGGCAAGGAGACTATACACAGGAGTGGAAACTACTTTAGTTGTGGGTAGATTTCGATAAGTACGAAAAACTTCGTCAGTTGGGAAGTATGAAGCGTATCACCGCCGTCAGAAAGTGACATTGGAACTATTTTAACAGGTTTAAAAGATCCGATACCCTCAATCCTACGTCAATCCAAATATGATCGTATAATACTGGCCTAAGAAGAGCAATCTAAGAAGTATATGACCAAAGGAGGACACTGACCCACAAACACCGTAGAAAAACCTGGGATGGAGTTGCAAAGACAATGTACACAACCGTGCGAAGGTTGAGTGGAAACAGAAAACTTGGTTACATTAAACACAAAGAAACAATAATAAGCATGCAATAAAATTATTCCTGGAGATGAGATTTACATATCACCAAGCAAAACCAGTATTGAGTGGTGCCAAGTACAATATCTTACCGCAAAAGTGAATTTAGGTTTCATTCGCAAAATTTACATTGAAGAATACGTGTGAATTAATATATTCGTTCAATTTATAAATAATTTATATTAATTTAATGACATGATTATCCGTGTCATGACTTACGGCGAATGATAATTAAAATTACAAAACTACAAAAGTTACAGCTATTTACAACAATTGTGCTATCTGGTTGATTCCCCAATCGTGTCTGTTCAGATTAGGAGTAACAGTCTTCATTGAAAGTAATGTAAATCGAATTACCTTCCTAAGGTAACGAAGTCGAGTAAATTAACTCCAAGAACACACATATATGAATGGACTTCATGGATTAAACACAACATTTCAAACGTAAAAAAAACGAAGCTTAGTGCGGAATAACTCTGGACCTTTGATGCAACCAGCACAGAGAGATTTAATTAATGAAGATTAAATTGGAACAAAGAGGGTGAGCATATGAAGTTATGAAAGTAGTGAAACAGCTCCTGACTTTTCCATTCCTGTCTGATTCACCTAACTTATTGCTTTAGCTACAGAAGATGAGATTTCATATTTCATTTCGATATTTCGATCTAAGTACTTTATAGCTAATTAAGAGGGTTTTACCATTTCAGCGAAGTGACACAACAATCCACATGAATATTATCGCTCATAAATTTAAATCTATGTGACAATCGTTGCTCTAGAATACATGTATTCAGTGCCTTTAGTAATACAGTCTCTAATCAACTTATGTTTAAATAAATTTATTTAATAAAACATTGCGTTCAAAATCATGAATATAGTGTACTGCCATTAGCGCATTACATTTTTCATACACCATAAAACTTTTCATTTCATACAGGTGTCTCCCTTACTCAATGAAAATATTTTTTGGACCGCCAAATATTGCGATATTTATAACAACTTAACTGTAAAATTGGACAAAATAAAATGTAGGCAAAAATTTGGAACATAGAAATTCTGTATATTTTAATAAAAAGTTATTTTCAACAAATTTGTAATAGAATGCAACTGATGATTTGTAAATCTCATTAAAAAATAAACCATTTTTATGTATTTTTCTAAAGTTATCCAAGAAGCACATTGACGACATCAATGAAAAACTAGGAATATCATCAGGTAAGTACAGTTCAGGTTTATAATATAATAGCTATGAAATATAAATAATTCATTCATTTTGATTTATGTAAATCATGAGATATTTTAGAACATCTCGTTGAAAAATAACAACCGTTAATAATAAACAATCCAATCTAATCTTACAATTTACAAGCTCTTTCAACATTCGAAAACAGATCATTACCGGTGGTTGTGTTTCCTCGCAGACGATATTTAATAGCGAGGAGCATTCGTGGTCCGTGATCAACCCTCGTGTCGTAATATCGTTTTTGGGAAACGACAAATGCAAAAAGCGAGCTTAATCTCCAACGTGCATCCTTCCGCCCTTTTATGCGTCATGAATAATCTTTGCATTTGTAAAACAGATAAATGAGGGTGCGGAGAAAAACAACTCACGGAAAATGTTCCAACAAGATACTTAAGCGTTTAAAAGCTTTCGAGCCACAAGACATTTCTAATGCGAGGATATTTCAGACAAATCTCTACCTAAAGCTGGCATTTAAAAATTTAATAATTACTACAGTTGTAAAATTATGGTGATATAATAAAATATGAAACAATTACATTACCTTTAATTTTTTATTGTATATTTACGTTCTGTAATACGATTGATTTTTTTAATGGGGCTTTAGGGCTCGCCTCCATCAAGGTCATTAGATCCCTAAAGGAAATTGGGCACATATGGCATTGATGTTGGCGAGCCCTAAAATCCCATGAAAACACTATTGAGAGAAATGAAATAAGCACAAACAATTAATCAAATTTTAGTGAGAGAAATCTTACTTGCAAAGTAGGAAATCAGAGCCAATGAAGTAAAAATTCCCTTAAGAATAAAAACTACTTTTTTCTCTTACCTTAGAGCATACATTGCTCTAAATATATAATATACTAATTGATTAGTGTTTCCCGAAAATACATTAGTAAATCTTGAAAATGAAGCGAATTTAATACCATAAATATATCATTCATAATTTCGCTAATTTAACTATCTGCTGAGAAAGTACCATGTACAGTTACTCTTAAAATGATTTGACAACTAAACATTGCTAATACCATACCATACTAAATGAAATGACTCACGAGTTTTCTTTCCTTCCAGTTCAACCGAGCGATTCTATTTCCGAGTGGATCTACGGCATTTCGGAATAATAGACTGAATTGTGCAAATTCATATCATTGTTTTAATTCAAGGCAATAAGTAAATATTGTTAACTAAAAGTGCATTGCTTTCTCAGTGCAGATAGGTGAATATCGATAGATGGTTGAAAGAGGAAAAGACACAATATAATGCGTCGCATACTCGTAAATATCAGTTTGAAGGGAAGTCAGCACCAACTAAGGTTGCCGCAGTGTTGCAATATACAATTCACAGACATATAGAAAGATGAAAGTACACCATATAATTTTTTGTCTAGAACGGCAATCACAATAGTTTCCGACAATGGTACCTTTCTTCTCGCGATCTCACTCGAGAACGTGGGTTCAATTCCCCGATTGTCCAAACTATGAGGGGGTATGAGCGAGGATTTTCTTCATCTACTCCAGACGAGTGTTGGTACGATTTCTCAAAATTCCCTAGNCAATATAATGCGTCGCATACTCGTAAATATCAGTTTGAAGGGAAGTCAGCACCAACTAAGGTTGCCGCAGTGTTGCAATATACAATTCACAGACATATAGAAAGATGAAAGTACACCATATAATTTTTTGTCTAGAACGGCAATCACAATAGTTTCCGACAATGGTACCTTTCTTCTCGCGATCTCACTCGAGAACGTGGGTTCAACTCCCCGATTGTCCAAACTATGAGGGGGTATGAGCGAGGATTTTCTTCATCTACTCCAGACGAATGTTGGTACGATTTCTCAAAATTCCCTAGGAAAATACATTATGTGATGTTTTCCTATAAGTCCGCCTGCAGTGTTTGGGGGATGGGGGTGGATAGAGTAGTCTCCCAATGAAGTTGCCGGTCCCAAACCCGGATGGAAGAGGGGGGTTAGGACGTCAGGCTAGCAACCTGTCCGCAGGAGGTCCCGTGTTCGAGTCCCGGTCCGTCACAATATTCACCTGGCCGTTGTCGATGCAAACACTCCTCCACGAATAGGTACTCGGTTAAAATTTCTCTGATTAGTTCTGCAATTTTCTCTGTCCACGAAGTAGGACTCAACCCTATATCCTCAGGCTAGCAGGGACCTATATCTGATCTTCTATCAAATATATACATAGAATACAAATTAGCGACGCACTTACCACGATAACTGGTATGTTTGGAAATTATTACATGTGAAATTTTGTTTGAAAATGTTCTTATATATTTTCTTTAGACACCCCAATTGGTGGTTTCAGCGCCTCTCGTTTACGCTAAGTGACCCTTCGTATGTAAATTGAACGAAAATCGAGAATATAAATAACAGTTTTAAAAGTCGTGGAGGACTAATCTCGTGGGAACAAAAGCAACAAAGAACGCTTCGGAATCCGAGACACAAACCACCCAAACTCGAAAACTGTTCAGGGGAGACTAGACTATAATTACCCAGGGGTGCACTAAAATTGTTCAGAAAAGGGTCGATTTGCCACAGTTACTCGGCTTATTTCTTTATCACCCCAAGAAGTAACCCTCTGATCCAAATCCCTTCAATCAGTTCAGATAGTCTTCGAAAATTTGGTGTTTCCTACATTAGTATCCTTTGAACAATGTCAAAAATCAATTCATTTTTGTTAAGATGTTCTTCTTAACAAAGCTAGCTGACCCGACGGATGTCCTGTCCAAATTTTAATAAATCTGTCATTTCATAATTTTTGAAATTATGATTTCTACAGTTTGTCCAAATTTTCTGACTTTCCTTTGTAACTGTCCCGAGTTTTTTATTCCTGAAATCGTTTCCAGGACCATAACGAAGAAAAGAAACAAAAAAACGCAAATCCATCGTTCGAATCTTGAGTTCATAGAAAAATCCCATAAAAATTAAATTTCAGTTTTTCCCGAATTTTTCCAATTTTCCGGGAAACGTTTCTCTCCCAATCTTATTCTGATTATTACGAAAAAATTTTGGATTAGCCAAATTGGTCCAGTCCCCCTAGGGGAGTAAACCTCGACCAAAAATCTTTGGTCCTCCGGATCTCAGGGGGTTAGATTTAGGTTGACACCCTATCTCTGTAAAAAAGGTTAAGGTTAGGAAAAGTCAGCAGCCTCGGAAGTGGAATCCCAAGTATGACGGAAATAGGCAATTGAATAAGGTAATGAACATTGGAACTTGGAACGTTAAGACATTATACAGAAAGGGGGCGGTAAAGGAACTAGAAAAGCAAATGACAGAGTTTAAAATGGATATATGTGCACTGCAAGAGATTAGGTGGATCGGGAAGGGGGTGGACTCTAAAGGAAAATACACAATTGTATATAGTGGGAAAGAAGAAGGAAAACATGAATTTGGCACAGGGTTCTATTTAAGTGGTAGGGTACAACACAGTTTGATAGATTATAGGTTAATAAATGAAAGAATTTGTCTCATTAGACTTAGGATGAAATTTTATAATGTTACATTTGTATCTGTACATGCTCCTACAGAGGAGAAGGAGGATGATGTAAAGGAGATTTTCTACGCTGAATTAGAGAGAGTCATCGACACTATACCATCATATGACATGAGAGTCATATTGGGGGATTTCAATGCCCAGGTGGGCAAGGAAAGTTATGTGCTACCAGCATGTGGACCGTATACCATACACGAAAATACTAACAATAACGGAAGAAGGTTAGTGGATCTAGCGAATGGTAAAAACTTTGCAGTCTCAGATACATGGTATCCACAAAAAAGATGTCACAAGGGGACTTGGAGATCACCTGACAGCCGATATTTGAGTCTGATAGATCATGTAGTGGTAGACAGGAGACACTGTAAGAATATAAATGATGTAAGAAGTATGAGGGAAGGATGTAAGAATAAGAAAGATAGAAACGAACCATTTTTTAGTAAGGGCCAAAGTTAATTTGAAAGTTAGTAAGACACCAAAAATAAAGAAAAGTGAAATGGGGAAATGGGATGTTAAAAAATTAGAAAATAAGGAATACAAGGAGAAATATTGTAAAGAGCTAGAAAATGCACTCCTGAAAATCAATGAGAATGATTCAAATGTAGAAAAGATGTGGGAAAATGTAAGAGGAAGCATAGTAGAGATATCAGGGAAGGTGCTGNGAAAATGCACTCCTGAAAATCAATGAGAATGATTCAAATGTAGAAAAGGTGTGGAAAAATGTAAGAGGAAGCATAGTAGAGATATCGGGGAAGGTGCTAGGGAAGGAGGGAAGACCGAAAAGAAATGAGTGGTTTGATGAAGAATGTGGAAAGGCTCTCCATGAAAGGAATATGGCGTGTGAAAAGTACAGGAGAAGACCGACAAGATAAAACGAACAAACATATAAAGAAAAAAGAAAGGAGTGTAACAAGCTGTATAGGAAGAAAAAGACACAAATGTGGGATAGTAAGATCAAAAATATTAAGGAAAAGTACAATTGCGGAGAAGCTAGAGAATGGTACAGGGAAGTCAAATACATCAAGAATGGATTCAAACCTAGAGCAGTAATCATTAGAGCGCATAATGGAACAATTCTAACGGAGGGAAACAAAATTTCGAGTAGATGGGCAGAGTACTACGCGAATCATTTTCAGTACAAAGAGGATGGAAGTATGAGGGGATATGAGAAACATGGGGAATACCAAACAGCGGAACCAGACGTAGCTCCACCATCGGTACAAGAAATTAAAAAAGCTGTAGCAAGCTTGAATAGTGGTAAAGCGCCAGGATGCGATGGAATTCAGAGTGAATTATATAAATGTGGTGGGGATGCGATGATGAAAATTATGCACCAACTGATTACGAAAGTTTGGGAAATGGAAGTAATACCGAGGGAATGGAAATGTGGAATTATTAATCCAATACACAAAAAAGGGGATGAAACGTTGTGTGACAATTATAGAGCCATCACCTTACTCTGCACAGGCTACAAAGTGTTGTCTAAAATAGTGTGTTATAGACTCAAACCATATGTAGATGAGCTGATTGGAGAGTATCAGTGTGGATTTCGGTCGGATAGATCAACAATAGACCAGATATGTATTATGAGACAGACATTGGACAAATGTTGGGAAAGAAATATTACTACACACCATCTATTTCTCGATTTTACGTCCGCCTACGACTGTATTTGGAGAGAAGAAATGTGGGATCAGATGCATGAGATGGGAATACCTAAAACGTTGGTAGGGATGTGCAGGCTAATGAATGAAAACCAAGCTAAAGTCAAAACAGGTGTAAACATATCGGAAGAAATAAGTCTTGAAACAGGATTCAGACAAGGAGATAGTGTAGCCCCGATGTTGTTTAATGTAGCACTGGAAATAGCGTTTTGTAAGGCTGGAATAGACTACCGTGGGAACATTCTGTATAGAACACACCAAATACTAGCGTTTGCGGATGATATAGTGATATCAGGGAGGAGAGTGGAGGATGTGAAGGAGAAATTCATCCAGTTGGAAGAATATACCTCTAGGCTTGGTCTGAAAGTAAATGAAGCAAAAACAAAATTTATGACAGTCTCCAGAAGGAAAAATATCAAAGATACCAAAATTATCATTGGTAAACATAAATTTGATGTAGTACAAGAATTTATTTATCTGGGAACGTTGCTTACAGCGAGAAATTAAATAAATATGGAGATAGATAGAAGAATAACAAATGCTAATAAAGCATATTTTGCTCTACTTCCATTAATTATAAACCATATAGTGCCGCGCCAAACCAAAATTAGGATATACAAAACACTAATTAGACCGGTGATTATGTACAGTGCTGAGACATGAACATTAACAAAAGGGGTATGTCAAAGATTGAAAATCTTTGAAAGGAAAATTCTCAGGAGAATCTATGGAGGGGTTAAGGAGAATGGTCAGTGGAGAGTACGGTATAATAACGAAATAGCGCAGTTGTACCAAGATACTGACGTTGGCACATACAAAAGAGTAAGTAGATTGAATTGGCTGGGTCATGTTAATAGGATGGATGAGAGCAGAACTGTAAAGAAGGTGGTAAATGGCCAACTGGATGGAGTGAGGACAAGAGGATGACCAAGAAGTAGATGGTGGGATTGTGTGGAGGAAGATTTGAAGAAAGCCAGGATTATGAACTGGAAGTTGGCTTCAAAAGACAGGGAAAAATGGAGGAGGCTTGTCGAGGAGGCGAAGGTCCATTTGGGACTGTAGAGCCAACTAAAGAAGAAGAAAAAAGATAAAATTTCTTCCTTCGTTTGCGTTGATTTTATTTCAAAGACACTTTGTGAATCTCTAGCAGAACAATCGATAGTGTCTCCGTCCAGCGATTCAAAATTTTGTGATCCATTTTTCTCGCATGTTACACTGAGGGATGGTAATTCAAAGAGTACATAGTAATTAACTCAACTACGGGATAACACGTGAACGCCTGCTGCGCTGAAACGAAGATTAACTCAATACACGTCGGTTGAAAGGCCCCATCAGGAACAAGTCGGGCGGGAGTGACGAGGAGAATGGGTGGAACAAGGTTCAAATGATCATTCCACCACAAAGGTTGTCCGAAATATGTGAAATTCATTCCTAATCACATGATAATAATACATTTATTGTCAAAAAACGCAGTTACAAAGTGTATATGATGACGTGAGGACAATAAACTAATTTACTCTCCGGAAGCAAGCAAGGGACCATGCTATCCATTCCGATCAAGAGCCCTAAGTCAGAGGTGGATTTATCATTTTAGCACTCTCCTAAGGTAAGAATAAAAGTAGTTCGGTACGTTTTGCGGAGTACCCACAAATTTGTATTTAATAAAACACAAAAAGTTATTTCACAAGTACATATAATCACAAACTATGGATTATTTGCAAAATATTGCTTATAAATCGTAAGTATTAAAATAACTGTTAATTCGAGATTTATTATTCCAATATACGCCGCTCCTAGGAAGTCTGCGTAAAACATCCATCTCTACACGAAGGAAAATCGAGAGAGAAAAACCGGGCCAGGATTAGCTTTTAATTATTAATCATTTAATTATTCAAAAAACTCGTCTACAATCATATCTATACATTGCGGAAATGTTGAAAACACTGTCTTGTATAAATTAAAAAGTTGTTGAAATAGTGAAGAAAACAGAAAATAGAAGACATGAAAATCAGTCCCATATTTGGAGTAAACGTTTCGGCTTTTGCCTTCGTCAATCATGTAAATAATGTAGCGATTCTTCTCTCTTCGTTATGGATCGTAGTGTTTGTAAGTGGGAAATGTAGCTTAGTGCTATTGAAACTTATCTACACGGGGCGACAGGATGTAGCAGGTGGGTGGTAGGGCTATTGTTGGTAGGTGGGCCGATTACCTGGGTATACTAACAACTTGATCCACATGGAGGGGTTAGTAGGAGTAGTTAGTAAGAGTATGAGTTATTGATACTTGGAGCAGTAGGAGGTGGATAGGAGGAGTAATAAATTACTATTGATACTGGGAGGAGGTGGATAAAGGAAGGAAGGTTTTTGTGGATCGATCGTTAAATGATAGGTAAGAAAAGTAGAAGAAAAATTAGAATTTGTATTTGCATTTTGAAGAATTTACTTTTGTCCATTTAAATCGGGAATTTGAAAATACTACACAAATACCATATTTATATACTAATATTTGAAACGAATTTTTAAGAAGACGATTTTTGCTTCAACGCGTTTCGGTAGTTGTTTCCTGTCATCATGGGAATGTAACATGTAAATAAATTATCTCCACAACACATTATAAACAAAAAGTAAATATACATAAAAACAGTTTTTATAGAAACAATAATTAATAAAGAAAAATAAACTATCAAAGCAGAATATACAAAATAAACAAAAAATAATAATTTTAAATTACTAATGATTTTTACAAAGAATTTTTATTTTGAATTTTATCCAGAGTGAGGTAAAAGTACAAGTGTGACGTAATTATGCAGAAGAATTGTAACATGCGTTATGAAAGGGAGGAGTGTATTTAAAAACATACATTTTTGCATTACGTAATTTATATAGTTTTTTACTGTTGCGGAACTAGGCCAAACTTGTGTCTTACGGTTTTCTTCTAAGTAACGAGTCGTACACGCTTATTTAATTATGTAATTAACGTAAGTCATAGTGTGGAGTAGCATTAATGTGTCACTACGCTCCCTAATTCCCCTCGGAACCACGCGACGAAGAATGTGCCAACAATGTGGCCGCATTCATCAAAGGCTGCTTCCGCAAGAAGAGAAAAAGAGATAAGCGTCTCGACTATTTTGTTTTTACCTCGCTTCAAGTAAAACCCCCACGTTCTTAGGTTCCTACACGTGAAGTCACAGAGGAACAAGGTAATTTTTTGACAAAAAGGATAGCAGGAAATCTTTCACACCATAAGTTGAAACATCTTTTTTATTTTTAAAAATGTTTTTAACAATGTTTGCAAGTCGAAAAAAAATGTTTAGTTTTCCGTTTCTGAACATAAAATTTATGAATTTTTCTTTGTACTTAAATAGGTTTTGAAACGAGCTCCTGGTTTGATTTGATCAGGCGATTTGCAATTTTCAAACCCGAATAAAAGCAATTTTCGAAAAAATCGACCAAACACACTTCAAAATGTCGGGGAGAGCTCGTCTCACGTAAATAGACTCAATAATGTGCACTCCAGTAGCTGAGATTAAAAACTCTCCCACATCTGATGACGCACCCTCACCCCCTTCTCCTCCACAAAATGGTGTATTTCAGATGTTCCAAACCTACTCGGGATTGTGTGAGCTCGTCAAAGGAATATGGTTTACATGTTTTTTCGTCAAAGGAATGAACCCTCTGCGAGCCACCCCCTTCAAAATTTAACCCTTTTTGGAAAATTGGGGTTTTCTCAGACTTAAATCGATTGATTCGCGATGAAAAGCATTGTATTTAATGTCGTTGGGCATAAGCGGTACATTTGTTTGAAATTTTTAAATCCCATCATCTAACCAGCCTCAATGAAGGGGTGTTCATCCCTATACTCCTTATCAATTTCCAGAGTGATCGCGAGAAAATGTTTTACGTGAATAAGACAGGGAATTGCTTGGTGTATTAACACACAAAAGTTCAAGTTAAATTCTTTTATAAAAAATGGGGAAAAGTGCCATCTTGCACCCTAAGTTCAAATCTGTTTACCATATGAACAGGTAGTGGTAGCATTGAGGCTTTCACCCTGGAGGAAGCACATAATCTGTGATCGACGTATGACGTATTGGTTTCTCTAACAATTAGTGTTGGTTACCCGTTTGTCTTCATAAAACGTAGGAGCTTCCTCACCCCAAATTTCACTCTAATACATTTAAAAACATAGAAGTTACGGAACGATGAATTATTGCGCCACCCTTTTTGTGAGGTAGTGTAGAAATATATTGTTCACTATAGCATCACAACATTAAAATATGTATTTAAAAAAATGCCCCTAACATATGTATAAACGCACCAGTAGCTGAAACAACACGTGTGGAGGGGACAGAATACTAGCAGTTTTTTTGATCTCTCACCCGCTCGCGCTTTTATACTTGTATTTATTAACAATTTTTCTCACTTAATTAGAAAGATCCCCTCATTACTTTTCATTTTATAAAACAAAACTAAACTTATTTCGTTCTTCCCACTTTTAGATATCAAAAGTATCAGTATTTAAATACAAAGATATCAGACACGGATGGTTTTCTGCTATTCTTTTGTTATACTAAAATCCATGTGGGTTCCATGAATAAATTCACTCACAGCACCATTATTACGTATTCACTACAAGAAGGTAACTAGAAAACTCAAACAATCTTAACATCTCGAACATTCAGACTTCTCCAATGTATCTTTATGTCTGATCGTAATTATTGCTGTACATTATAATTTTTAAAATCATTGACAATACGCGACTATGAACCTTCAGACTACCGAACGTGATATGCTGAGATCACAAAGCAAATTTTTAAATTATTTTTATGTGAATTGCATATTGATACTTATTGTTACTTTCAAATTTTATTTATTACGTCATGTCTGTAGTGTTGGTTGCATACGGATGCATCCCTAAGAGGATAATATTAACTTAATTAAGTTGGGGTCATTGTTGACCCCTCATGGTAGTTCTTGTTGTACTATTAAAAAAAAAATTTCTAAATAATTTCGTTGTCTATTTTTATGAAATGCACTATGGTTATAATTCACTTGAAGTATATTGTTACATGTTTCTTTCGTTGTTCTTCATTGAGTATTTTCTTTTTGGGCTCTAGGATGACCCTACTTGATAGTTGGTGTTGGTCTCACAGCTTGGTAATCTGAGAGTAAAAGTAAGTTTTAAACATATTTTCCTGCCTCCTTTCCGGCAAAACATTCAGTATAACAGTGATATTGGATGGGAAATTCCAATCAACGAAGGTTTTTTCTCTCTTCTCGATGCAAGATTATATCTCCGCTGTTCTAATTTTCTTCATCCAATCGCCGTAAAAATATTCTTTCGTTCCTCACATTTTATTTGTTTGTCCGTTTCTCAAGAAGTGAATAACAATCTCATACGTTTCGTTTACGAACACAGACGTAAAATTTTCAGCTTCAAATAAATAAAAATTATTTCCTTCTCAAATTGCATGAGATGTCTCATTACTCAATAATAAATTTGATTTTTTTACTACCTACACCGTGCGGTTTGTTTTTTCGTGGAAGATTGTGCAAGTAGTGCGTGATTGTTGGTGACAACAGTCATGGAAGCCAAAAATAATTATGATGATTCATTATTTATTATACATCATTTTTAAATAATCCATTAGCTAGACTATTACATTAGAGCAAATATTCCAGCCGTCTAAATCAAATACTCGAAACCAAACATTCGATATGCAATATTTCAGAAAACATAACATTTTATTGCTCCTACGCCATGAATTTCAATTTTTCTAATTTCGAGTTCAACTCCCGCATCAGATAGATGCACGTGAAAATAAAGGCATGTAAGTATTTTAAAATGTGGCACATATCCATTCAATTAATTCAGCAATTATTTTTTCAAAACAAACTAAGTGTCCTTAAACTCTCTTCATTTAGCATTTCCAAAAGCAAACTTTGTATTCGCTGTTGCAGACGAAAGCATTTTTTAATAAAACGTAAACCCTGGTAATAAGGATGACGAATTAAACAAAATTGGTTAATTAACTTCCTACGTAATATGGAAAGAGGTTTCTGTTCATTTCATCCTAGCACTTTGAATATGTTTAATTAATGCTCCATAAAATAATAATTCTTTCCTATCATGACACTCGTTAGCATCATCGTATATTTAAATGATTTATAACAAAAATTATTCCACAGAATATGATTTTAATTTTCAAAAGTCAGTGTTAACTGGTTGAGGTTATCAGTGAAACATTTGGCATCGATGAAGACAAATACATCAAATCCGCTTGTAGATTTAAGACGTTGGACTCATAACCTACGTGTTAAACGAAAATTTGAATCAAAACTTGTTTCGTCTACGTTTAAAATACAGCGTCAGTTATTTTATTTGCCGCAGTTTTGTTCCGTCGAAATACTGACGACAGCGAAATATGTTAACTGGAATACAATAACAGAGATAACATTATGAATATTATTTAAGATAAAAGAATTATTTTATATTTAGATTATTTTTTATTTTTAACATTTTTGTAACAAAATATATCGCATATACTAAAAAATAATAATTAAAAAAAATGAGTAAAAATTTAAAGTAAATTAAATCACATCACCAGTTAGTACTATATCGACAACTCAATTAAATACACACAAAAATAAAGAAAAATTTAAAAATTGTTAAGTTTCACATTATTTGCGAAGAGATAATTCAGTCCAGACCAGCGCCGCATCTATGGAGGCTATAGCTCCCCCTCCCCCACATTGGACCTAAAATGCTCCCCTGATCCCTCCCCGGCTAGCCCCCCTCCCTGACTAGGGTCTAGATCCGTCCGCCACTGGTCCAGACGACGATTCGAAGTGTTCGTGGGATCCGCCGGGATGAAGAGTACACGCCACTCCTCCTCGCACCGAAGTTCCACCCACGCCCGACCACAGCGCAACCGTCGCTGCCTCCTGTCCAATTACCTCCAGTGACTTAATGCGCCATTCCAGTTTGCCGAATTGGAGACTACAGAGCGTTTCATAAATTGCGATGCTCGAGTTGACGGAAAGAAAACAAATGAGCCGTCGCCCGCCTTCCATCTCCTGCGAAATGGCGGAGTTGCAGGGAATACGACTCACGCTGGCAGCGAGCGCTTTACATTCACAATTACAAGATCACTAAGACGAAAAATGTTTCCACGAATAAAAAAAGTATTTTCTCTTTTATAAAGATACGAATAAAAATTAACGTAATGAAATAAAACACACACATCCTTACCTCCAGAAAAATTGCTATTTAATATAAGGTATTACATGGTCATATTTCTATGTCACATACCTCTGATCAAAGATATGACCGTGTAATGGACAAGCTTTCATCGTAGTACTACAATGATCTAATATCTATGACATAGGTTCTCGTTGAGAGAACATTTGATCATAGATATAGAACATAGAAATATGACTATGTAACACCGGCCTAAAATTGTTCAGCTTGCTCTACGTAGAGACCTCTTCAGGAGCATCAACACAGGACTGAGAGCACGACCGAATGTAAGGTATTAACTTACATTTTGTCTGAAATTGATGAAGCGTGAGTGTAATTTAATTAATCAGTTCAGATGATATATTCTTCTATAAAAAATAATGTGGAATGTCCTTTTCTCCATGACAATAGTTCTAATTTATTCCATGTCAAACTAACGAAGTTTTTGGTCTTCACATATAAGATTTCATTCTATTTGTTTGTACCCTTGATTATGGTTGGTAAAAGAAAAATCTGTTACTTTATTTTTGGCTCGGCAGTTACATTTTTGCAGAGTCGTAAGAATGTCAGAAATGAATAATAAACCAATTACTGTACCAGCGTGTTTTTCAAAGGACTAGTGTAAGAACTTGTTGTATTCATGCCCGAACTTGGAATTTTTTTAAAGGATACATTTTTATCTAACATAAAATGTAGAGTGAATATATTAAATTTGCTTCAGATAAGCGTCTACTTTGAAATTTTTCTACAAAAATTACTACGACATGGAGAGGGAATTTATTGGGTAGTAATTAGCCATTTGATAAAAGGTTTACAGATCGTACAAATGTTCTTGAAAAATAAAACATATAATAATAAAATTTCTTATAACATAGAAGACCATAAAGCCACAGATGATCGGTTACGTTACGGTTATTTGCATAAATCTAACTCCAGTTTAAATCTTTCTCCAGAGTGGAATTAAGAAGCGGATACATTCTTTGTTTGTATTGGATGAAACGTACTGAGTCCTTGAGAACCGAGAGGAAACAACATGACAATGCATGCATTTTTTTTTCAAAATCTGAAAATATAACAAGATTATTAACCTCACACTTGTGTCAAAAATTTCTACAATTTACGGCTAAACATTTTTTATGCGGAACAATTTTGAAGCGAACACAAAACTATTTAAAGCAAAATTAGAACACACTGTTTTCAAATATTTTCTTAAAAATGTTTAGTACTCACCATAAGGAGAGGTGGAGGAGTTGAACTCATTTTGTGGCTCAATGGTTTAGCATCAAAACTGTAACAGGAGGAACAATGTTTATTATCGTAAATCAATCAAGTTATTATAAAACAAGTAATTTAAGCAAATTTTAATTGTAAACAAATAATATTTTAATTTAGTTATTTACAAGTATATTAACCAAAAACCATTTGAGTTTCAAAATTTAATAAAGTTACGTCACACACGTTTCGAAAAGACAACATTGACTTGTCCTCGTGCGCGTCATAAACACCAGAACGCTGTTATTATTTTTTATTTGAAAACCGAGGAAAGAAGAAAATTTATTTAATATTAATTGGGAGTTTTTTTTCTTGAATATTTATTGACGTATCAAATAAATAAATTAAATGACATTTTTCGCTGTCTTCTATTATGAAACATTTATGTTTTAAAAGGAAATTGAATCGTTCAAAACAAAATCTATCTGGGCACACAATATATTGTGAATATGTTTTAAATACAATAACAACCCAAACCTGATACTTCAGTACCATATCCAACGTGCTAAGAAAGAGAATGTTTAATCTTGTAAACTGGAAAACAAGTATAATCCCTCTTATTACGAAAATCTTCAGCATTAAGATAACGAATCCATTCTCAAAATATACCTTTATCTAAATCTCAAACAAACACACGAACTGAAAATGAAAGAGAATTTAAGTTCACATTGCACATGTTGACAAAAATAGAAGAAGGTTTTTAAATGTTCTTCTGAAGATACTATGTTTCTATTATCTCCCTTATCAATATGTTAATTTTCCGAGCTTTACTGGACTCTCACCAGACACATCATTTCAGCGTTAGTGAATAGGTCACGAATTTTAATTTAAAAACGGTTATCCATAAAATCCTTAAACCTTATCCAAAATGGGAAGCCAAAGAGTAACCAGTTTAATAATGTAAAATTAATCGAACTCTGTATGTCTACAGCGTAATCGTGGACCTACGGTACACAAGAAAATTAAAAAATATATATTTACTAGAAAATAAAATCATACCATGTTTTACGACATTCATACTAATATGAAAACACGAAAGTGTGTCTGTCTGTTTGCTACTTAATCACGACTAAACCACAGAACAGATCGTGGTGAAATTTAGCAAGGGAATAGTTAAGATGTCCAGGATGAACATAGACTAACTTTTATTTTCAGAATGTGGGATAAGAAAGATAGAACTGGTTATTGACAATAAATGTCGATGAAATTGAAAAAAGAGTTATATTTGATTACGCTGCCTATAAGGTTAGAGATAGGTGGCAACTAAGAGTGGTAGCATAGTTTGCCTCAATGAATTCTGCAAAAAAAAGTACGCTAGAGAATATGTCTATCTAAAGAATTCCCCTAAATTATCGATTAAACGTTACTAAAAATAGAGAGGTAAAAATACTTCAATTTAAGAGAGTAATTTAAGAAGGAAAAAATCAATCATCGTCAAATTTAATGGATTATATGTTTTGTGCGTTTAACATAGATAAAAAAAGTCTTTAAGTCGTAAAATTTCGAATAGTTTACATTTTACAAGAATATTAATGAAATGGTGCAGCCGCGTCGTGCCACGGAAACGGAAATTCGACCGAC
>NNCF01126658.1:524545-556642 GCA_002313205.1 Laupala kohalensis | reverse complement strand
TGAACAGACATATATTTACTCTAAAAAACAAATAAATAAAATAAAATACGCAACGTTTCAATCATTTTTGTGGATCATCGTCAGGCAAATTGTCAACTTAAGAGTAAACTGACGTGAGCCCATTGCTCTTAAGTTGTCAATTTGCCTGAGGATAATCCACAAAAAGTATTGAAACGTTGCGTATTTTATTTTATTTATTTGTTTTTTAGAGTAAATATATGTCTGTTCACAAAAAAATAGGGTCGTTTGATTTGTCAGTAATTATATATGTAGACGGAAAATATGACTTAAGATTCCTTAAAGACAGGAGTCATCCTTCGACGGGCGAAGGTGCAGAAACTTCTCTATTAAAAGGTGAAAAAGGAACAGCTCCATTTCGTCATCAAAGAACAAGAGAGAAACCAAGAGTGTTGTGGGACTACAGAGAACAGGTTAGACAATCCTGTTAATAACGCGAAGCAGCAGTTCTTACACTGTGATTCTCTGACCCCTCGGTATCCGCGAAAATTCTAACGATGTCTGCAAAGGGTCACGTCTGCTGTGATAATCCAGGCTTCTCTGTTAAGTACGTGCAAGGAGTGTTAATAAGTTATTCAGATGCAGAGTAGGTGGCAGATAGGTTGGCGCAGCGCTCTCCTGCCATTATTCTCCCGGTTACTCAATTCTCCATAAGAACATTGGTCATTACAATTAACCCAGCGTTTCTCGGGATTTTTCTTAGACTAATCTTCCTTTACTCCAGGGAAAATAAAATCTATTATATTGTAAGAACAAAATACTTTTACTTACGGGTTTTTTAAAAATATGTACAGCGTCCTAATTTTCAAATTCATACTAATGCAAATTTAATACAAAACTTGACTTTATACACTACACCATCTCGCGGGAACCACACCGGTCGGTAGAATTTTCGCTTCCGAGGCACGTAGCGGCTGTACCATATCTTTAAAATTATTGTAAAATCTAAACTATTTGTCAAGATTTTACGACTTAATCGGGTTTTCTATCTTTGATAAACGCACAAAACAAATAACTAATTAAATTTGATGATGATTGTTTTTCTCTTAAATTGAAGTATTTTAACACTACTTTTAGTATGTGGTTTCGATAATTTAGGTTAATTGTCGTAGACAGACATATGCTGTCGTGGACTCTTTGTAGAACTCTTTGAGGCCATTACAGTTGTCATTTGCAGTTGTCTCCTATCTCTAACCGTTTAGGCAGCATGAGCAAATACAACTCATTTTTTTTTTCGATTTTATCGACATTTATTGTAAAAAAAACATTTATATCTTTCTTTTTACTCATTTCAAAAATAAAAGTTAGCCTACGTACATCCTACATCTAATCTATCTCCTTGACAAATTTCATCACTATCAATTCAGTGGTTTAGTCGTGATCAAGTAGTAAACACACAGTCACTGTTTTGCGTTTCACATTTATAAATTATAATGGACGTATTATTGATTTCATGACTTGAACCTCTCGCTAGATGTAAAAGAAATAAAATGAAAGGTTATACATTTCCTCATTCTCGGTGTTCCAAGAAGTAAACACCAGAAATTAAAGAAGATATGATAATTTTGGGGAAACTGAAATGTAAAAGAAAGGATATGAAAAGCTACTCGAAAATTATTGTACTGATTTAATATAAATGTTTCTATGGAAAAATCCTCGTAAAAGATTATTTATTTCATTCGCCTGCGTAAAGTTTTCGAAAGTGGAAAAAAAAATTGAAAATCGAAGAGGTAAACTCACAACATTCCAAGATAAAGCGCCAAGAATTTATTATTATTATTATTTATTAAAAATAATCTCAATAAACACAAAACTATAATTAGATTTTCCTTGCAAAAAATAGAAACTACCGAAAAATTAAAATTCAAAATTATTGTATCACTGAAAATTAACATAACAGATTTAATAATAAATTTCTAATTTCACGTTTATGAAAAAATAGTTTTAACTTCATAAAGTTAAATGCAAATAGCATGACTCATTTTGGGCACAAGATAATCCACAGCAACATATCACCAATGTTTTCCAGTAGAACAACCAATTCAGAATTTCTGCAGACGACTCGCACGCAGTGTAAACTTTATACACAGTTGTTGCAAACTGCGTATGACCACGTGGAGGGGGGGGGGCAAAACACACTCTTAGGAAACAAGCAATGGACCATCCCATCAATTTCGATTAAGAGCCCAAGGGCAGTGGCGGATTTAATATTTATAAAATAAATTATTTCACGAATACGCACTTAATTATTCATTTATTTATTATTCCAAAATATACTCTACATATTTGTGCAGTAAATATTCGAGATTAATAAAACTAAAGTATTAATGACATTCCCATCCAAGGAAAACCCTGCGCAGTCCGAAGGAAAATGGGAGGAAAACCAGGGTTAGGATAGGGATACAGACAACCCTGCCAGGATTGCGTACAGTTAGAAATAAACTATTAAAAACAAATGAAGCAAAACCAATGTGTATGAAAAAAGGAATTTAATCATTATCTAGAATACTACAAAGTGTGAAAGGATATTTCGCCACCAATTATCAAATCTAATTCCACCACGTGTAGAAGAATCGATGAAACATTCACTACAATAGAACACCTAAATATATCCCATTCTATATTCTCATCCACAATCCCCGCTGATGATCTATTCAAATCACAAAATGCTGACATCCAGCATTAGCTATATATAAATACGGTCCACACAAGGTGCAAATTGAAACGCAAATTCGTTTGAGGCGACGTAGGGGTTCAGAAGAATGGGGTGTGGGGGTAGAGGGGGGAAGGGGCAATCTGCGCAAGTAAATAGCTGCATTCACTCGTGACAGGGTGTGAAATGAAAGCCATTCACTTACACCACGGTGACGGATAAAAACATCGGTTCGAACACGCAAGAGGCGTTCGCAGCTCGCTCACATTAAAGGAACGGCAAACGAAAGCAAATGAAAAATGGTGACTTAAACAAATATCTTCCTAGAATTACCTAATAAACTTTATTGTCAAAAAAGCAGTTACAAACTGCATATGGCCACGTGGAGGATAATAAACTTATTCACTCTCCGGAAGCAAGCAAGGTACCATCCCATCAATTCCGATCAAGGGTCCTAAGGCAGAGGCAGATTTCACATTTCAACTCACTCCTTACGATAAAGATAGTTCGGTACATGTTATAATATTAACATGATACGAATAAATTTTTATTTAATATAACAGAAGAAAGTAATTTCACAAGTACGTATTATTGTCACACTGTAGATTATTCGCAAAGAATTGATGAGAAATCGTAACTATAAAATAACACTGAATTCCAGATTAATTATTTCAGTACATCCCTCCCGCCAGGCAAGAACATAGCGAGTCTAAATAAAAAATCCGCCTCTACTCGAAAGAAAACCGGAGAAAAGCCCTGACCAGGATGTAAAACCTGGACCAGAATTCAGAAGATAAGTACATATTTTTGTGTATATGAGGAAATAAACGGTTTAACGTGTTTTGAAACCCACAATAGCGAAACCTATTCAGTCCGGCATTCGATGAACCGGAATATTTTCTAAGCCGACATCTTCAACGAAGACGGTTAATTTAAAATCATGCTTTTTTTAATTTATTTCTTTGACATGTCGTTAACGTCTGTATAGCCCTAGACTGTCTGTACATCCCAGATGAAGGATGAAGACACACGCGAAAAGAGTTGGCGTGTCAAAGATATTTTGTTTTCATTGACCTATCCCCAAGAAATTAAATAAATAATTAAAAACGTACGACCTTTTATGGACAAATAATATTTGTATTTTGTGTAAAGAGCTCGCACAGAAAATATAAATATTGTTCGCCCATAAAAGGTCGTACGTTTTTAATTATTTATTTAATTAGATTATAAAATAGACGTTAATAATAGTAGAAATTTATTACAAGAAATGTTTTAAGAACTGCTCCTTCTCTAAAGACAATGAACAGGATACATTAATTTCAATTATACATCATTTTAATGAAACTGCAAGCATCCTACCCTGTGAAAAATTTTAGAGTATTCGATACGTTGAAACTATAATAAAAACTGTTATTCCGCGTTTTACGTAGGTCAAAGATGTGCAAGATTAGAATTGTATTCATACAAGGCACTATAAAAAAAGGAAAAAACCGAAAATCACCTTGTATTTGTCCCATAAGAGCATTAGTTTGTGATTCAGCAACACAACTTTGTGGTCGAGACTTAGAAATCACCCATGCTTGGAGACTAGATTCGGCGAATCCCCCCAAAAATGTGTCTTTGATGCTGGGGCAATTCTCCCAGAGAGCGAAGCAAGGAGATAAGATAAGATTAACTATGTCATGTCATACCATCAAGAATAAAAGTTCGACTGTCTTTTTGCAAGTAATGTATTCTCACCACAACAAATGTGTTTTAAGTTTGTAATTTTGTTTTATCTGTTTCAAAAAATGCTGTTGATTGAAGATTTCCAAATGAATAAATTAAGTGATAAGGAACAACACTCGAATGTCGAATGTTTACCTTTGCTAATACCATAAACCTGCAGCGCACCTACACACGAGGCACGGAGCAGGATTCTTCTTGGGGCTTCCCCCCCCCCCACCAGTTTCAAATACAGGAAAATTTTAGTTCACGTAAAAAATTTGAAAATTGAAATTTGAGTATTTAATATGTCAACACCGCATATTATTTAATATATTTGAGGTGTATTTAATAAGTCTAGCTATTTATTTTATAAAAAGTTTGAGTGTATATTGAAGCTGAAATATATAAGTTCGTATTATTTTGGTGAAGCGTTTGGAGGCCCCACTCAGGTGGAGGCCCGAGGCGGACCGCCACCTCATGCCCCCACCTACGTACGCTACTGTACAGTTTAAAGTACACAACAATTAAATCATACAACTAAAATATCATCACGATTCGTGAGACTGACTCCTGGAAATATCAAATTCCACCGAAATGTCAAGACATGTATGAGTTTTGTAGTTACATAGAAGAGGATTACCTAATACTTAATTGCCTTCCTGTTCTCTTTAGAATGTTGCCACCTCACTGTGCGTAATAACTTCCTTTCTTCCAGAGGCGCCTCTTTCATCAGTCGCCGACGGCATTACATCGCACGTCTCCATTATCACGGCATTTCTCTCCAGACGTCGAACAGTGGGACCAGAATGTTTTCTGACTGCTCAAAATGCAAATAAAAACGTTCTCCAAATTGAAATTTTGATCGTCAGTATAATTTCGTTCGTATTCATGAGTTAAGTACATGGTTACGTGATCCATAATTTCACAAATCAATACTCAAAACAAAATATTAATTGTTCCTTTCTCGAATAAAGTTTTATGTTTTCATCTCGGATGTCGTGTGGAGGTAAGACTACAAGCGTGAAAGTTTCGTTCCTGGATCCAATTTGCGTAGTTTTGCAGTTCTTGTGATATGCGATCAAAAGTGAATGAAATTAAAAAAGTGCCCAAAATTTGGCGTCATTTAATGGGTTGATAGAAAATTTAAACACAGAGTTAGGTGTAAACAGAACTGCAAAATTGTTTACATTTGCATAAACTAAGCCAGAGTAATCAAACAGGTAAACCATAATTTAAACTTTGTTGGATTCGATAGTCACCGCTACCCGTTGATTAAATTTTGAACGGATCTGAACTCTTCAACATATAAAATTGAAATTGACAAAATGCGTACTTTGTAAAAGTGTTGCCAAATTTTTCGCACACTTCATTTACATGTTATAGGCAAATTTGTATTATAATTTCCGCGTATTATACGCACTGGTTGCAACGACTCGCAACACTAGGCGTGTTTAATGCCGGCTGATCTCCGCAATACTCGTATAAGCGATAGATACAGCGCAACCGCATTGCCGACAGCACAACTCATGGCTAGCTCTGTTATTAACGCGTTGTGAAGAGGTAGTACACGACGTCTTTCTTTGCGGGACCTTTACCTGCTTTACACAGGATGGGACGGACTTGAGATGTTCGAAATTTGACTTCGCTACATGCTTCATGTCACGGGTATTTCTATTTATTTCCGTAAATGCGTTTTTCCTTCCTTCCATAAACGAGTAGTCTCTACATACGTTGCGAGCAATTTAATATCTCACTAGTAGAGCCTTAATTTGTTCGTGATCGGATTAAGAAGACCTCTTCAAGAAAGAGTTTTAAAGAATATTACCTAAAAAACTGTTGATTGGGGTTTTATTTTATAATTTTCATAAATTTTTGTTGTTTGTTCATTATGTCTGCATTAAAAATATATTTTCATGAATTATTTGATTTGCATCTTTCTAAAATTCTGATTTCTTCACGAAAATCATTATCCTTTAATATGAAATTGTTATTTTAAACAATAAATAAATTTCTCTATCCGCCAGGGTTTATAATGTATTGTGAACCAGCTTCACTCCGTACGTAAGCATCATACATTGCCATTAACGTGTAGGGTCATAACACAGATGATAATGGCGGACAGAACGGACAAAATATGATTGAACAAAATACTAAGTATCTCTTCAGAATACCAGTTTAGGTTTTTTTTAGTTCCGTTGAAAAAACGTTCATTCATTCAGAAGATTCGAAAAGGAATTTATTTCATAAGAGACAATACATTTCATCAAATGACTAAATAGTCTATTTTTCCTTAAATGGCCGGTAAGGGGCGTATTAAAAGGCAAAATAATACAAGCGTATTCAACTGCAACCATTTATACAAGTTTTAGACATTAAAAAGATTTCTTAAAAATTTATTTACAGCTTGTCCCTAAGGCCTTATGCTACACGGTTATATTTTACATACAATTAGTTATGGATTGTAATTTGGTGAAAACATTATGATTAATAGAAATATTTACAGAATAAAAATAGAATAGAAAAAGAAGTATTTAATAATAAATTGTGGGTTAAGTTCGGTACGTCAACTGACTAAATTTTTAAGTTTACGACTATGGTAGGTCGAAAAATTTACGAAGTATGAGTCTTCTTATTCTTTTAGCGTAAGGGAGTTGTTTTCTCAGTTTAAAGTGGATGGCTTCCGGGATGTTTGGAACATATTGGAAAATCTCGTAGCAGATTTCAGCATGAAGGTTGAAAGTAGAGGAACACCTGTGTATGGAAAGTATTAAAAAGTACACCATCAGTAGAATCACATCATATTATTTTTTATTGCAGCATTTGTAAATGGGAAATGTAGCGTGCTATTGAAGATTATCTACATCGACCGATAGGAGGTAGGAGCTATCGTTAAAAGGTGGGCCGGTTAGCTGAGTTAACCAACAACTTGACCCACGTGGAGGAGCTAGTAGTAGTAGTTAGTAATAGTAAGAGTTGATGATACTAGGAGTCTTAGACGCGGATAGGAAAAGAAGGGTTCGCTTTTCAGTAGTCACAGTTATATGAACTGGGTGAAAAGCTACAATTTCTTTTCTGACTCCGCCGAGAATTGAACCCGGTGTGACTAGGAGGTGAGCAAGCATGCTAACCCCTGAGCCGCTGGAGGAGCAATCCGTCAAATTTGAAGCCAAGATAAAGAGGTCTATAAACGCCAGATTCACTCCGTTGTGAGATCCGTGAAGTAGTTAATATCTGGGCGAGATACGACGAGGTGCTTTATTCCGGTTTCTTTCTCCTGACAGATAGAGAAGCGCCTGAAGCAGGTGCAAGTACAATAGAGGCGAATCTCGCAAGAGAACAACCTCATCTTCGCCTTCGCAGGAATTTTACTCGACTGCATAGGGTGGGGTTTGGTTGGAAGGAATTTGGGCTAGGGAGGGGAGCGGAAGAAAAATGAAGTTATTGTCTAAATGAAGGTTCGTGTTGTTTGTTTACTGTGGGATAAAATGAAATAATATTTTAACAACATAATAATAAGGTATTAATTATATTATGTTGAATGAAAATCGGAGATGGGACCGAGATCCGAACTCGGGACTTTCAGCTTAGCGTGCTGATGCGATACGAACTGCGCCACCCCACACGCCTCTTGTCCCAGACTACCATTGGCATTCAACTCGTGAGAATATCTGTTACCTGGTGCTAAGGTTTACCTCAATTTAAGAGATTTCTTTATATTTTATAAGGTACCTGTATGATGAAAGTGATGCTATTTCCTCGCATGAAGTGATATTAATTCCTCTCATACTTTATCAAACCATTGTTTCAGTACTATAGATACTTTTTTCATGACTGTTGCTTTTTATCCTTTTTCCGTGTCATAGCTTATTTCTAACTGTACGCATCCTTGACACGGTTGTGCTCATTATCTCCTGGGTCGAGTTTCTATCTGGTTTTCCATCGAGTAGTGGTGTATGTCATTTATACTTTATTATTAATCTCGAATTTTTAGTGCACATTATATCTACGATTCATGTTGGAATAATAAATGGATAATAGAACGTATTTATTTAAGACTTTCTTCTATAAATATTAAATCCGCCACTACCCTTCGGTCCTTGATCAGAATTGATGGGATGATCGCTTGCTTGTTCCTGAAGAGTTAATTAATTTTATCATCATCATGTGGTCATATGCAGTTTGCAACTACTTTTTTTACAACAAAGTATTGAAAGAAAAACTTATCTGTACCCCGTTGAACAAATCTAAAATTGAAATATCAAAATAACCAAAATCCCGCGTTTAGATATTAAAAATAACAACATTTACCTGCAAAAAAGATGATATCACATTTAGTTCCTAAGATAGAGAATATAAAGCAAAAAAAACGAAAAATCAGATTTCACCTCTGTAAAATCAGAATTTTAAGAAGTCTCCTTTCAGTGGACGTAGAAAATATAAAAGCAATATTCTGTCAAACTTTAAACTTTCTAACTGTTATAAATTTTGCTCTACATTTATGAATGTCAGTCAGTCAAGGACAACGTCCCATATAAACAAATGTCTCGATTAATCCAAAATCGTTTAAAAAGTAAAATTATTGAGGATATTTTTCGAATTATTGATTTACGTATCTTGATCTATCCTTGGCTCATTGTAATATCGTTACTCCCGCGCTGTCAAGTGATGATTCAAAAAGCTGCTTCAAAGTGACAGGCTCGAGAATTCGATTGAAAATCGGGTTATGCAATGGCAGTTTGTGCCCGGAATATGATTTTTAGAAGCCACAACTTGCAAATGGCTGACTTGGGTATCGTAAAATGAACTTAACATGCAACTGTAACAACACCTGCATACGTTAGTATTGAATGCACAGAATGTGACAGATGTAAGCTGCATTTGTTCGCAAAATAGAAAATAAATAAAATTGTCAAAAAAGTTGTTGCAAACTGCATATGACCACGAGGGGTTCATAAAGAAAGTTGCCTTAGGAAACAAGCAAGGGACAATCCCATGAATTCGGATCAAGTGCCCATGTGCAGTGGCGAATATCCTATTAATATGAATCATGTCATAGTATGTTTTGAAAAACTGAATTTATTATTAGATTTAATCCATGGGATAGCATGTGATGTAATTTTAATGGATATTTATTATGAACCTTCTTAATTAATAAAAATTGAAATAAAAGACACACACTACGTTCTTGTATTATATTAAATGAATCAATACAATCTAATCATGTTCAAAGACAAATATGAACACAATGCTCAAATATGTTCAATGCTGGAATTCATTGTTTTTATGCACATTAATTATATACATTGGTTCGCAAATGTTCCTCCCTTAAAAGGTTTGCTGAACAAATTACTGCACTGAGAGACGATTTCATGTAATAATTGAATTGTCCTGCAATTAATGGTAATATTTTCGCTGTCATACATATACTAGTATTTTTTTGTTCCATTTTCAGTAATTCTGTGGATTAAAATTCAGTGAAATGTACACAAAATCATCGGTGACAGAGATGTCAAGTTTAATCAAATCATCAATGCACTATTAATGTTATGATTTCAATTCCCAGACATAACTTAAATTCATTTCAATATACATTAATAGTTATGTCTATTTTGTAAAATTATTTCTTCATCTGACCAATTGCCACATCTACTTTCCTAGAATTTAAAGTGATAAATTTGTTTCACAATTATCTCTTAATAAGTTTAAGAACGTCAATACTCCGTATGATTACTGTTGAAAACCCACATTTCTTAGGTACAGGCCACGTTCTTCTTAATGATTACGATAACAATATATATCTTTACGTAGAAGCTTTTACTGATTAATTAAACGATTTTAAAACTAACTTTGGTCCGCGCTCTACATTCATAAACATTACGTACGTAATCATGAACAATCCATAAAATATGTGTTCTTATTAAATTAAACAAATATAAATATGGGGAACGTCGCGAAAATATGGAAATATAATGACAATTTTGTCTACAAACCTCCAGCACTGTACAACATGAACAGCAAAATTACATATCTTTTAAAAATATAATAATATATACGTACTTACATTGAACAGGTGTAAAAGGTTAACTGTGGTCACAAACCAATTTTGACAATGCGTGTTTTCTAAAGAAAGAACAACGAAACCTGACCAAATCGTTTATCCTTACTTGCAAAATGACTGATTTTTTTAAATTAATATCAATTTATTCTCAGTCATGAGAGACCATGTAATTGCTTAGAAGTTAATAATCACTAGGTAACAACTAACTGGAATACTCAGTTCCTCATTTCACAATATTAAATATAGCGAAACCTCAATAATTCGAAATTGTTTAATAAGAAATTCTGGATAATTCGAGTATTTTATGTGACCATTCGACTTTCCTCTTAGTACCACAGTAGTTTTTCGAATTTTTTTAGTAATCCCGTGAATTTCATATTACGGTTTTACTGCACACTCAAATTTCATTTTTATTTTCTTAATCATGTAATCATGGAAGCCTTTTTCATTAATAACATGAAATTTATAAAGACGAAAACAGAAAATATTTCATGAAAATGGCATTCTCACATCTTTCCATCACCATTTCAATAAAACTCAGAACTCGTAATAAATCGCTCTTCTCCTGTTTCCGCCTCGTTCAATAGTTACCCCAATAACCGCGTGGAGCGCACAGGTCGCGACCTCTCGGGAAGATGCGTAAATCAAACCAGGAGGGACGGGAATCAAGCAGGTATTTATTACAGAGCTTCAGAAATAATTACTCGACCTCCCGAATAATTCCTCTCAATTGGATTGTAATTGGAGTAATTGCCTGGGGGATTAATTTTTACACTGACAAATTATTTGTTTTGTAATCTGATTGCCTGTACACGCTTTACAAGTTACGAGATCGCAGCATATCAATCCAGAGGGGAGAGAAATTAAATCTTGAGTTTTACATAGTGGGTAACAGAGATGTGACATTCTAGACTTAATTTGAAATAAAGATATATAAATAAATCTCATCGTTTCCAGATAAGTAACATTAGCTGCATTTTTCCAATATTAAAATGACTTTCTTAAATTATTTTCAATATTTTATTTATTTATCTCCTTTTGGCTTCATTATAGCCAAGCCAGGAAGACAATTAATAAAACGATTCCAAAATTTCAAAATTTAAATTTCAAAAAGATTTTATTTCAATATAAATATTTACAATATATGGCCAGGTTTAGAGTCCGGACGCCTAATAAAATCCCTAAAATGTGCCGTGGATTATACATTCTGTGTACTATTCAGACTCAGTGAACAGAAAAAATAAATCATTACAGAAATATTAGAGGATTATTCTTTTCAATTATATGACTGGTAATTGATATCATCATAAGATGATAGGCAAATAACATAGATGTATTAAATACAGATAATTTTTGTTCATTCTATCACAATTTTTTTATATGCTTAATTGACTGATTGGTTCATTGAGCGCAGTCGGTAACCACAGAAAACAAACGGTTAGGCCGCTATTACACGGTCATATTTGTACGTCTTATATCTATGATGAAAGATATATGGTCAAAATTATGACCGTGTAATGCACAAGGTTTGATCATAGTTCAACTATGATCACATATGTATGACATGGGTTCTCGTTGAGAGAACCTTTGATCATATCTTCATCATTTCTTTGATCATCGATATGACATAGAAATATGACCGTGTAATACCGACCTTAACTGTTGTACGTAATGGGCAAGCACATTAAGTGTTGAACGTAATGTAGACAATGAGAGGATCGTATCCAGGTAACGTGACAAGCAGTGGACGAAAGGAGGAAATAGAAGGAAGACGTGCTTGGATCTCCATCTTCTGCAGTCGGTGAGTGCTGCTTATCGTATTCGAACTATGATACCTAGCTTTGAAGCAGTAGTTCCATTGGTCATATCCACTTACGAAAACCACAAGCCATCTCATTTCATCAAACAAAATCATCCTTCCTGATGCGATAACCAGTGGATCAATGTTACTATTCCTTCGCGTAAACGGTAGAAAGCTACCAATGTTCAGTAACGTTTACTTGCGTTTATAGAAAGAGAGTTCTATACTGGCTACCATTTTCTACAAATTTTTTGTCACATTTATCCGATTTCCGTGGTTAATCTATAGCAACATTACACTCCAGTCATATCTAGCTTAACACTGCAACCAATCCAACTGAACTCAGTAACTGAATTAAACTGTACACTACTAGCTACATTTACCATATCATTAAAATTCCTAGCATTCATTTGCACGCATATCAAAAACGCCTTCTCATCAATTGAAGATGAGTGGATTCACTCTCCATTTTAGGAGCTAATATTTAATTTAATTCCTTTTTCATTTAGTAAATACAAATATATTCCAGCAATTACTTTTCTGTTACATTTCCAACCGTTTCACTAAATTATTTTGGGCACCCCAATGTTCTTTCGTATTTCTGTCTTTTATACTTAAATTTTACACTCCATCTCATCTTTTTCTTCTTAAAACTCATAGATTTCTACCTCGGTCTACTCAATTATGTGTGCGATACTCAATATTCAAAGACCCGCCCCTTATAAATCTTTTTACTGTCGCATGTCGCAAGAACGTCAGTGCTTGATCCCATTTCAAATCGAAATTCACCCTCTAAATTTCTCCTTTCTCTTCAGTTAACATGGAAGGCTTCATCAGCATTCCTTCATCCTTTTGAACTACAGAACCAGCCTCAAATATGCTTATTCAGAAGATGCAAAGTTCCGTGTCTTCGTCACGTGTCTTTCTGCGCGGAAATTATCTTAAATGTAAAATCCTTCTGAATATTCATAAGACTTTTCATCCGAAATTTTTCACTTCTGAAGAGGCGAAATAAATATAAATGAGAATACGATACTTCTGTGACACCAAAAGTGAGAAGCTTGTAATTTTCCAAAAATGAGCTTTAAGCGATACTTATTATGAAAATGATACACTAGTCGTAAAATTAAAATACAGTAAGGAGAATAGAGGGTACCCTTCTATGACGTACCCCGACTTGAGGAAACCAAGTATTTCAGTACAAAATCTGAAGTGTGTCTCACTCAACTTTACAATTATAATTTAAAACAAAAAAGATCTAAGAACTAAATAAATAAGTAAAAAAACGTTTTTGTCAAAAATTCAGTTACAAACTGCGTATGGCCATGTGGAGGACAATAAACTAATTTACTCTCGGGAAGCAAGCAAGGAACCACCCCATCAATTCCGATCAAGTACCCTAAGGCAGAGGCACATTTCAACATACTCCTAACGATAAAAAAATTGTTCGACACGCGTTATAGTATTAACAAATACCTACAAATATTGTATTTAATAAAACATAGAAAAGTCATTTCACAAGAACGTATTATTATCAAGTTATAAATCATTCGGAAAGTATTGTTGATAATTCGTAACTAATAATTAATTATATTAATTGATGCCGTCTCTAGGCAAGAGCCTAACGCGTCTTTATGCAACCTATATTGGCGTAAAATGAAAAGAGAATCGAAAGATACAGAACTGAAATCATAATACATTATAATTGTCAAATACAAAACTATAATTAAAAAATCATTCAGTGTAAATATTATGATCCTCACAATCTTATATAGAACACTCCTGACCATCATATCCGATTATTCAATTCAATGAAATATCTTCCATCTTTTACTCTTTGCAATTACCTTATAGACTGATCTAATATAGTCACCTATTTAAGTATAAAAGATATTATGAAATTGAATCTCTTCAAATCCGCGGTTAAAAACTACCTCCTGCACCAGCGCCTTTACAATGTAAAAGAATTTATTAATTTTAATAAAAGTTAAATCCGTCTTGTACTTTATCACGCCATTGCTGTAGTACTTTTTAAATAACTTATAACAATTTCAAAACTATTTTCTTGCATGATTGTGTTGTCTTATGACTCATATTAATTTAGTTTTATGTGTACTCAACTTTGGCACGGTTGTGTACATTAATTCTGTAGCCCCGTCCTGGCCCGGGTTTTTCTCCGGTTTTCCTTCGGGTAGAGGCGGATTTCTTATACAGGTTCTCTAGGCTTTGTTTACGGGTGTGTTTATTGTAACAATACATCGTGAACTTAGTGTTATTTCAATTCTTATGATTTTTAAACACTGTACTCAGAATAATCGATAGTTCGCTAATAATTTGTACATGTAAATTTTTTGCGTTAAATTACAAACATATTGACATTATATTAGTATTATAACTCGTAGATAACTTTTCATCTTAACTAGGAATTTTTACTGAAATTTTTGAATCCGCCTCTGCCTTAGGGCCCTTGATCGGATGATCCCTTGCTTGCTTCCGGAGAGTAAATTAGTTTATTGTCCTTCACGTGGTCATACGCAGTTTGTACTGTTTTTTGACAATAAATTTATTATTATTAAATTTATTATTACAAGATATCTAATACTTGCTTAAAACAATTTCGCTGTATCTCGTAAATGGTGCGACGTACGGAAACGCGCTTTAGCAATTTGTGCGTAGAATAACTGAACAATCAAAATGTTTCTATGTATATTCACAAATTTTGAAATTTAGGTAAACTGAAGTAGAGCGCGGTTTGAAAATGAAGTCGGAATGAGCTGTCCAGAAATTGGCTTCTATTTCCAACGCATTCAAAGTCAAATCTCAAGTTTGGTTTCGATGTATCAATTTCTTCGTGAGTTATCGGGGGAACAAAACTCTTAACATACATACAACATTGGACATCGTCGTCAAAATTTGAAAATAGTCTTTTTCCTGGAGTCAATTCATAAAGATCTGAAGAAATCTAAAAAAAAAAATCGATCCATTGTAGTACTTTCCTTACACATACTGTGTAATTGGAAAGTAAAAATTTTATTTATTCTGATTTAACGTATGAGATAAAAGAGACAATAGTTATCAATTTATAAATTTTTCAAAAAAATATAATTACGTTTGATGTGAGTCATAAACAAATCGACCTAAATGTTGCTCATCCATGGACTTGGAATTATGTAATTCCGAACAATTTATAAACGTATTTGTGTTGAATTATATTCAATGTAGGTATCTTCCTAACTTTCTCTTCCAAAGAAGTAAAACGTGGAAGTAGAATGGGATGCACTCGAAATTATATATAAAAATACGTTGTTTTCAATTCTTTGTTTCCATTCGTTTCAGATTATTCTACAGAATTAATTCCCAGTGGATTCAGTGATTCTGTATATTCTGCTTTTTTGGGATTAGGATCATCCTCCAATGATGTCAGGTGAGTGAACCGAGTGAAATTTCAAACGAATTTACAACCATCCCGTTCATTTTTTCATCGTGTTAATCTATTGTATTCTTGATGTTACATAATAATACTAGTGAATGAGAAACATGCTACGAAATTCTGGAAAAATAAATTTGTTAATCAATTTTTTATGTACGTACAATGTAAAATGGTATTATTAAAGCTCAAATTATTCACAACAATAATATACAAATAATTAGAAATAATATACAAATTTCACGTCATTGCATTGAATAACAAGATTAAGAAAGTAAAATTATACAAGTATTTTATACGCTATAACAATGTCATCTCCACTCTTTTTTTCTGGGCGCACTAAGAATCAATCTACGAATATCTGAATTTGGAGGCAGCATTTTCATTAATACTACTGTTATTAATAATCTCGTATTTTTAGTAATTTTGATAATTATGATTAATTATCATTTCAAAAATATTGCTAAATGTATAACAGTACGCATTAAATAATTTAACAAATAGCTGTTCTACTTTAATCTATTGAAAATAAAACTTGTAAATTATCTCAAGGCATCACTGCATAGCAACGTTTTATACTTCTTAGGGGAGCTAATCTGCCGTGGGGTACGTTAAATCCGCCTCTGCATTTAGGCTCTTTGCTGGGAATAGATAGGGTCTTCCCTTTAATCCTTGCTTCCGAGGAGTAAATTAGTCTTTTGTCTTCCACGTGATCACACGAAATTTTACAATAAATTATTTATACAATTTACGTTCATTTCTAATATTTTTTGGATTGGGGAAATATATTGACATTAAAGAAACATTATTACGTTACGTATCAGAAATGGTATTTAAAGAAACTTTAATGCTTGTTAAAATTTAAGTACAGGCACAGAAAAGTTATTGAGAATTTAGAGCACTATTCCAAAACAGTCTATGGTTACTACTTTTTTGTAAACATATTTACGTTTCTCATGTTCTGTTCGTATATAGCTTCTTTTAATCTTTGTTTCACATGACGAAGATCCCAAACAGGGTTGAAACTTTGCGTTGGGTAAAACGTTCACAATAATATACAAAGTGAGTATAACGTCTTTCCCTGAATATAAAAATTTTGTTCTGAAGAAGTATGCTAGATACAGCAATGCGATTTGTTGCAAATGGCATCTTACTTAACTCATTCTTTTTACACTTCCACATGTGGTCCATTTGTTGTCCGTAGAACGTCTAGGCGATACTTTATTTCTCTCCTTGTGTTCGCCAACATCTCTTCCGTCACCGTCTCTACAGCATATCGTATTCGTGCAGTACGAGTTTGCACATCACGAGCAGGTGAACTATACCAAACACATTAACCTTAATGTAACCCCACAAAAGAAATATCGACAGGGATGACCTCCGGTGAACGTGATCGCTATGGTGCCAGACCATCTCTAACGTTGCGAACACTTAACCCCCAGTGTGGCGGTGCCCCATCTTGTCGAAATACTGCCCATGGTTGAAATTCCTGTAACTGAGGTGCAACATGATAGTTCCAACACGTCTTGGTAAACTGGAGCTCAATGAAAAAGTACGGTCCAATAATTGTGTTGTGCATTAAGCCACTTCACACGTTCACCTCGCCAAGACGTTCTACGGGTAACAATCGGAGCATTGTGGAAGCAGAATCAGTACAAGGTATTTGTTTTTTTTTACTTATTATTATGTATAGTAGAATATAGGCACATTATTGGAATCCTATTCTTTTTAATTTTACATCTCTCTGATCGCAGAAAATAGCAATTTAATTTACTCTGTGGGAGCCTCTACACATGATTTATTGAGAGGCCCTAAATTTTCTTGATTGGTATAGGCAGTGAAGAAAATAAACTTATTATTATATTGAGATAGGTTCTTTTTTATTATGGGTAAAATGTACTCCATTTTGATTTCTTGATCAGACCTAACAGGAAGGACATTTAATTTTTATTTTTAATTACAAAATGTCTATTAAATTGTGAAAGTAAATTTTAAGTTTGTGTAAAATAAAAATGTAAAAATTCAAGAAAATAAACTGATTCTTATTCGTATGTGCATCCATAGAAAATCTTGAGTTACGCTGACATTTGCGACAAACTGCATAGGTGTACATACCACACTTCTTCAGAAATAGTTTTGTAATGAAGGAAAAACTTACGCTCTCTGTATATTATTATCTTAGTCGACCTCCAGACAATCCGTGTGAACGTTTTACAGAACCCGAAGTTTCAACGCCGTTTGGGATCTTCGTAAGGTGTAACAAATATTAAATAAAGCAACGAAACGACCGAACACGAAAAACATAAATATGTTTATAAAAAAGCAGTAACCATACACATGTTTCGAAATAGTACGTATCCATAAAACATTTATGAGGTGAGTTGCCATTTGCGTCAAATCGCATAGATGTACTTCTTCACTTCTACTATACTTCTTCAGAAATATAGTTTGGTAATTAGGGAAAGACTTTATACGTAAGTAGTATAAATTATTTTCTTTAATTATTTAAAAGAATTTTTCCACGAATTTCGTTGACAGAGCCATTGACAATGGTGGCGGCGTGTATGGCGGAGGAGGGCGAGCAGCAGAGTGAACCTATGTGCATGCGAGTGACCGACAGAGATCGCTTGCTCCAGATGCTCTACGAATGCGCGGAGACGATGGACGCCGCAGCTGACGTCACGGTAGGCTTCTTTCCGACAGCTACATAGCAGACTCATGGCAACGTCGCAGCCACTTCAACGAATGGCATGCGACATACGAATGGCTTCATTTGTCAACGCCGCTCTCGGAGCCGGGCTCTCGCTTCGGTCGTATAAAAATTGTGTTGGGGTGGTTTTCCCTTCGAATACGTCGATTAACCACACTTAGTAAATGAATATTGGCTTCCATATTTTATTGTAATTAATCTGGGATTTAGACTTATTTTCATAGTTACGAATTATAAACAATATTTTGCGAATAATCTATAGGGTGCTTTTTCGTGTTTTATTAAATACAAATTTGTTGCTATACTATTTTTTTCTCATTTATTTATTATCATATCCCGGTTCTGTATCACTTGGACAATACCCGGGTTCCAATACTCTTTCTTTTCCTCTTTATTGTGCCTGTATCTTTTTTTTTGTGCCACTTGGCTTGCATCAGCAAGTACTGTCCATGCCACGTTGAGGCGAGTCCTGTCTACGATCAGCTATCTGTCTACAACTCTCTTCCTGTTTTACTTTTCTGACAAGCATTATTAATGTTATTTTTCCTGTAGTTCATTACAATCGTTTTCTTTACCTATCAACCTATGCCACTCATTCGCTGTATAAGCTCCTGTTTCTTTTCTCCATTAATTGTACTAACCTTCCTCTCTCTTCATTCCCGTATTCACATTCCAGTAGTATGTGTGTTACTGTCTCTTGACATTTTCCGCAACCGCAATGTAAGGTGTTCGATAATCTGAAACGGTGTACATGTGCTTTAAATTCCCCATGACCTGTCATTATATGTATTAATCTCTTATGTGGTTTAAACCACCGTTTGTTTTTCCTTACATCATTAATGAAATTATATAATGTTCTTCCTTCTTTCGCTGTGTTCCAGTGGATTTTCCAACATTCTATCGCTGTTTCCGTTATCTTCTTCTTCCATTGTTTGTTTCCTAATTTTATTTCTTCGTTTGTCTATGTTCGCGTATTCTTTCCGCCTGACTTTACATCGTAATGTTTGTTTCAACACAGTCAAATCTATGGGTAGTATTCCTAATAAGGTATTTAAAGCATGATTAGATGGTGTTCGNTCCAGTGGATTTTCCAACATTCTATCGCTGTTTCCGTTATCTTCTTCTTCCATTGTTTGTTTCCTAATTTTATTTCTTCGTTTGTCTAGTTCGCGTATTCTTTCCGCCTGACTTTACATCGTAATGTTTGTTTTAACACATTCAAATCTATGGGTAGTATTCCTAATAAGGTATTTAAAGCATGATTAGATGGTGTTCGACGGCACTTGCTCTATTTTAATGCACATAACCTTTGCATACTATTGATATTATAAGAAGTAGCTGACTATTTTTATTATTATCTTAGGAGTGGGTGTCCGCGGCATTTTCAATGGCCTTCCATACGAATTGCTGTCATCTGTTCGGGGCTGAGGAATTAAACGATGTGAGGGGAACTATTGAGTTGCTCAGGTGCTGAATGTAATGACTGGACGTAATTAGTGCGATACAGAAGAGCTTGGTTTTAAGTCATGCGCTCGATTTCCTCTCAAGTTTGAAGTGAAGCGGTGGCGCGATGACGTCATGGAGTGCCCTATTGAATGTTTAGGATGAGTGCGCGCAGAAGGAACTGGGCCCGTGCGCAGCACAAGCTCTGCGCGCGCAGCAAGGCAGTCTTCTGCGAGCAATAACACAAGCCATCGCATTACTGGAGGCGGCAACTCCGCAGCCCTATGCACAGGTTATAAACGTACCAAACGGAACTTTTTATTAACCAAAGTTTTTTATAAATAATATTTTTTATATATAATAATTTGTGTTAATATCATAAATCATAAAAGTTTTTATTAAAACTAATTGACCTGATAGACGTTGTCTTGTCCAAATTTTAAAAAAATGTTTGTGATAGTTTCTTAAATTTGTAAAAATTATGATTTTTGCAGTTGTCCGAATGTTCCAACATTACTTTGTAATTGTCCTGATTTTTTTTCCTGAAAACGTTTCCAGGACCATAACACACAAACCAAAAAAAGAATTACGCATATCCATCGTTCGAATCGTGAGTTATGGTCTTGTTTATACAAAAATCCCATAGAAAAAAGCACTTTTAATTTTTCCCGAAATTTTCAA
Source organism: Laupala kohalensis (assembly GCA_002313205.1). Taxonomy (NCBI): domain Eukaryota; kingdom Metazoa; phylum Arthropoda; class Insecta; order Orthoptera; family Trigonidiidae; genus Laupala; species Laupala kohalensis. The sequence goes on along the minus strand of NNCF01126658.1, from coordinate 536,144 downwards.
TTTTCCGAGCAACTTTTCCAATTTTTCTTTCCTTAAAAACCTTATTCTGACTATTACGAACATTTTTTTAATTAGCCAAATCGGTCCAGCCGTTCTCATGTGATGCGCTTACCAACGAACAGCATTTAATTTTTATTTATACAGTTAAGTGTAGGAGTTCCATGTTAGATTCCGGAAATATCAAAATCTACAGAACATATTTTCAGGGAATTCAAAAGTTAGCATTTTAAGAAATTTATCATCTGAAGTGACTCTGCTTATAGGAACCTAGAGAGACAGTATGTATTCATTTATATCACCCAGACAATACGGCTGTTACATCAAATATATTGTTGTTTTTCCTTGCACTAGTTTTTGCGAAGTATTAATCATGTTCGTCAGACTGCACTTGAAGTATTTATTGTTAATGAGTCATTCAAAATTAATTTGTCAAAATGATCCCGTATGAACGTAGTAATGCGACAGCTTTGGAACAAGGAAGATCACCTATGTATTGCTGGAAATATTTCAGATTTTTTAGCAGTAGTGATATGGACATTTTTATATTTTCAGCGCAAATTGAAAGCCTGATAAAAATAAATTCAAAGATTAATTGACTAATTAATTTTAACTAAAAATAAACTCTTATTCTTTTAAAAATTATAATATTTACATTCACTATATCGTTATTACATACTTTTTCGCGTTTTATTTAAAGTGATCCAGTCCGCTTGTTTTCCCTCCTCATACTATTCATTAAATCTAAAGGGTAACTTTTTTTTAACAATCACTTCTTCTCCCGTCATACTTCATCAATTGTCATGTACTAGTTTCTTACCAATATTTCTTGATCTAGTGCAGTAAAAATGAGGAAGAGAAGAAGTTAATGAATCTTTCGTTTCATTGTTGATAGGATGACTCTGATGAACCACTGGATCTGGAGTGTGTTCGAGAAGCTGTTGGCGCCTCCACAGTGAAGTCCATTGCTCGTAAGTTGAAATTTTGCCTCTCGACAGCATCATTATGTGATGACCCTTTTTCTCAGAATGTTGATTAAATATCCTATAATTATAAGTTTCAAAGAAAAATGATTTGAGTTTTTTGCGGACAGTTTAATTTTGACTCAAGTTAGTAAAATGAAATACACGTCGCAATTTTGTAAAAATACATTTCGTCCCTAATGCAAGACTTCGCCAAGTGAGCTAGTGCCCTGCGAGCGAGAGAGTTTAATGTGTTTCTTTACTACATGTATTCAAAAGAGCAGACGTGAAACGATTTCGTTAAATATTGTTTAGTTATAAGTTACAGGAAGATTAAAAACTATATGTCTTAAGGATATATTTTAAGGACAAATAACTTTTAATCAATAAATATTTCGCGATAGTGTACTCTCACATCAAGAACTAGATTTCTGCGCATGGGTCTCTCACATCTCAAATAAAAATATTTTTTATACGGTTTCGAAACGAACATTTCGATCTTTTTTTAAAAAAGAACAGACGAATGATTATGAAAATCGTCTGACTTTTGATAGTAAATAATATGGAAACAATTCTTAGATATTTATTGTCAACTGAGCGCTTTATAATTTATGAATTCTGTTAGAATGTGAAAACATATTCACTGTTACTAAACAAAAAACTCGAAATTCATTCTCGATCATTCTCGACACGAGATTGTTCTCAAAAAATGACATAAATAAATATGAGTCTTTTTGGAGGGGTCTGATAAGAAATTAAAGCATACCCAGACGCCAAACTTATTAGTTTTTACGGTGAAATTTTCAAAATCAGGACTCGCCTTTATGACCGTGGAGGCCTTACGTGACTCTTGAGGAACATTCTGGGAGAAATCGATCCTATCGCACGTCACGTCGTACAATGCAAGACTCACGCAACCGCCTCGAGGGAACGCTTGGTTTTCTCTGGTTCGGATCTCAGATACGCACATCCATTTCGCGCGGATCACAGATCAATTACTTTCCCTGTTGAACAGATCTCTTCGGAATAATATTATATAATGAAAATAAATTAAAATGGCTATTCATTAACATAATTGGATTAGCGTTGGTTCTTCACAATTTAATATAAATAGAAATCATCCTAAAAAATCATTTGTCACCACAAAATACATTTCTACTTTTAGATTAAACCGACAGCGGTGGTCTAGTTGTAGCGTCTTCACTTCCTCGATCCCGCTGAGCGGTAGAGCGTGGGTTCAAACCCTGCTCGGCCGAACTAGGTGAGGTTGTCTCCTGGGGTTTCCCTCACCTACTCCAGACTACTATCGGTTCGGTACCATAGGTTCCTCTGCTACCCACATCTCTCCTTCCGAATTCTTTTACTCAAGTCCAACGCCTGGCACAGCAATGACAACGCATGGTAACGGCAAGGCCTGAACATCGCCAAAAGGCATATAATAAAATAATAAATAAAATAAACACAATTATATTTTACAATTAAATCAGTTCCATCATTAAAGTTAAGAGCATTTGTCACGAACAAAACAGAAGTTATGCATCTCCGTAATTGCCTGGTTATCACGATAAAGGATACGTTCGTGTTGTTATGGAGTTCTGTACTAGAGAGAAAAGTATATGTATGGTCTAAAACCCTAGGACTGGCTCGTAAATAGAAAAAGAACAATAAAATGTTGCCAATTTAACAAAAATGTCAAAATAAATTTCTATTTCATTCAGTTAAAAAAATTTGAAGTGTCAATTTTAATAAATAAATCAGTTTTCAATAAATTTAAATAATGGGGAATATATTAAAATTATAGTATTTTATAAAAATGGATGAAAATTGGATGTAAAATGTATTTTTAGTACAGGGAAGCGAACATTTCTACAGAATGATAATCATTTTCTCGAGTTCTGCTTTGTTGGGTGCACGCGGTGACGGTACTTTAGCTTCCTACAATTGGGAAAAAATTTTCGTATAACACTCTTGAAAAGATGAAAAATAAATAAGAGATTTGTATAAGAATAGTGTAGACGAAATTATTTCCAAAAATAATATTCGTGGTGGCAACCGATGTCTTGTGAAAAATTGTAATCCATGTTAAGTAAACAAAATTTGAAAAGTATTTAAAGGAAATTATTCCACGATTTTGACATGTCTTTCACAACGAAAAACATGATCCCATGACATTCACATCACTTCAAATCACATCATATTTTTCACTCCGTCAAAGTTTTTCTGAATGCTCTGAGTGAATCGAGACTTCTCAGTTTATATTTAATTGAGACCGACTGATTTGTGTTGATCCTATGTTACTTGGTTGAGTATATTACATTGTATTCTACATTAGTTTACCTTTCTATGTTTAGCTTTATTCATTCATCTTAAATTGTATATCGTACTTTTAGATTTCTTGTGTATTTATTTTGTTTATTGTTGTAGAACACAGATGATGGGAAAGTTCCCCGGAACATATGTTTTGTAACAATCGTAATTAATTAAAATTGTGGAAGATACTTTCATTTTGTTTCCTTATCACGGATTTCCAGAACTATTTATTCGGCCGTGAGTAATGGATCTCTTGCTTGAGGAAAATGAACCGACTTTGATTCGCCTTTTTAGATTATTCCAGGAATGTGGCCTTTGGCGCAGTATCTGATCTTTATTTGTGTGTCATGATTTAAATACACAAACGAATCGGGGCCCCTCCCACAAACAAGGAGTTGGATCTAAATTCTTCTTTATTTTATTTTATTTAAATTTTCATTTTTTTCTCTAAATTTACATCTTTCTTTGTTTTCGGTTTTATAATGTTTTAGGAAACTGTTGTCTCTCTTTTCCTGTCTTTTTATGTTTGCACATACGGTAATTCAGAAGGGTTTTTAATGGGTATGGTCGGGTCATTCTGCGAGTCCCGCTCGCGGGGAGAGTCATGTTGACTCTCCTTAGTGCACAACTGAATTTTCCCTACCTGTACAAAATTGTTAGGTCAGGACCTCGATGTCGGCGAGCCGTAAAGCCCCAATAAGAAAAGTAAACTCACAAGGATATGTTATGCATTGAAATTGTATCTTTGTATTCGTAGCAGCAGTAGCATCAGCCGCACGATCCCCTCCAGGACAACAGAGGGGAGAACGCCGTTACGCATGGGGTCCTGCACCACTCAAAGCTCTGCCAAGGACCAATCTCCCTGCTTCTCGGCCTCCGGCGAGTTCCAGCTCAGCCACCAACACATGTGAGGATGATACTCAATCACCCGAGAGCAGAATAAAGACAGTTGCAACAAACTCACTCGTCAAAGTCAGGCTAAAATGCTGATTACAACCAGTCACAGCAGTAAAACACGTCATACCAAAGTCATATTTCATCTGCACAACGTTTCGATCATTAACACGATTGTTTCAAAAAACTTGAAATAATTTTTAAAAACTCTAAGAAAAACCTTAATAAAGATGCAGATGAAATTTACGTAGTTTTAATTGTGATGTGTGTTATTTCATGTGATTTTTTAATAAAAAAATTAGTCGAATTTGTGAGTGTCGAAACGGTTAGAAATATTTTACTGCCTCTATATGGAAGCTGTCAAATTTGCATATCATAGTTGCATTAAACTCTCACCTTCATTTCAGTTTATAAAACAAACATCTCAACCAATAAGTAAAAGAGCTGCATTAAAGAAATAAGGGACGTCTAGTGAGACGTTTTAAATCAATAGGTTAAAGCACAGTTCTCCAAATACGCTTCTTACAAAACATGCAAAGTTCCGTTGAAATAGGCACATCAAAAATATGTCATATTCTCGTTGTCCACCTTACGACTGTGACAGAAGAGGTGCTAAATAAAACCAATGTTTCGAAAATCCCTTACTAAGTTTCAAATTAACTGATTTGCACATTGATGCACATTGAAATTTTCCCAGCAGATATTCATAGACCATCATCCGCTATCACTTGATAGTTCTAGAAGTTACCTACACCTTCATCTAATCCCATGTATATAAACTATAAGAGATCTTAGAGTTTATCTAGTTTTAATTTTCAATCTCATGTGACCACATGTGACATATTATTCACTTTCATAGGAAGAGAAGATATTTTGTATTTGTATTGTAGTATTTGTAAATGGGAAATATAACGTGCTATCGAAGCTAACTCTACATGGTACGGCTATTGTTAGGATCGCCGCTTAGCTGGGTTTACTAACAACTTGACTCACGTGGAGGTGTTAGTGGGAGTAGTTAGTAATAGTAAGAGTTAGTGATACTAGGACTAGGGGAGGATGATAGAAGAAGGAGAGTTCGCTTTTCGATCTTCACAGAATGAAAATGTATGAACTGGGACATTGAAGTGAAAATCTACAACTTTTTTCTCGCCCCGCCAGGAATCGAACCCGGAATGTCTAGGTGACGAGCGAGCACGCTAGTCCCTGTGCCATAATATTGAACCTTGAGTAACGCCACACATAAGTGGTAATATTGGAGTACCTGATTGAATATAAAACCATAATATGGCGTAGGTGTCTGGAATATCAGTTATTTAACGACCCGATACGATCTCTTCCTGATAACGACTCGGTTTAGAACGATCTCATCTTCTTCCGTTGAATTCTCTTGATACGCGCAGACAGCTCCTCCAACCCTCCGTCTGCTTCCGAATGAAATGTTGCGGAGAGAAAGTGTTTGCGAATCAAAAGCGAAGAAAGCATTTCATAACACTGGTCGCGTTCGCTCTGAACGAACGTCAATTTAGACGAAAGGCGACGGGAGTTCTAACGAAAAGTGACGTTGCTGCCGTTTCAAATTTAAGACGTATTGCCTGAGAGAACAAAGAGATTCGTCTGTGATATATTCAAAGATATACAAGAGGGAACACCGATTATTGGTCTGGTGGCTCCCACATCGTTGCAGACTAAACAGAAAGTCATAAATTGAGGTTCCGTGTCGAGGTTCTCCGAATATCTGAGCTGACTGCGATGAAGACGAATTTCGCAAAAAAAAAACCTCATAAATAACGCTCAAAAAGCTCGGGATCAAAGGCACGCCCTCAAAGAAAGATGAGAATACACATCAATGAAAGATGCTGGTAGATATTTGAGAGAATATCAGTACGTCTTACCACAAATCGGTTGTCAGGTGATGAAGTGCTCTCGTTAAGAAGTAAATTTTTTCATTGTAGTATTTGTAAATGGGAAATGTAGCGTGCTATTGGAGCGTATCTACATAAGACGATAGGAGGTAGGAGGTGAGAGTTAGGGACTTCTGTTGGACGGTGAGCCAGTTAGTTGGGTTTACCAACAACTTGCCCACGTATTATTAGTAAATATAATAGTAACAGTTAGTAACAGTGGGGGTAGAAGAAGGTGGATAGAATGAGAGTTCGCCTTTCAGTAGTTGCTGCTTATGAATTTACGTGAAAAACTACAAATCTTTTCTCTGGCCCCGCTGGAAATTGAACCTGGAGTGACTCGGTGGTGAGTAAGCATGCTATCCTTGAGCCACCGGAGTGGCAAGAAGGCATTGATTTACGCCAAGTCAAGAAATTGTGTTGTTGTTTACGGATACTTCGTTTGAATTCTAGAACACATATTACTGTATTGTTGTTCCAGAACTTTCTAAGTTATATATTCTGTTATCCCAACAAGAGCGCGGATTTTGAATGTTTTCAATATATTTTTCATAACTTTCTATGTCTTTGAGGAGTAGATTTCTAGCATTTTCAACCTCGTGAGATAATTTTAATTTAATTTAACCTTGCAAATAAATACATATTTTTGAAGATTTTTGCTTGCAAATACTTGTATGCACTTTTGAATATTTTTATTTGAACTCTGAGATTGTCAGGTTAAATTACTGTAATCAATCAAAATGGATAGGTTTATTTTTGAAATATGGCTTTTACTGTATGAACGAGCTCAATGGTATTATTCAACTAACCCATTTTATACTTGCACTTTCTAAGTAAGCAGAGGATACAGGTGTAACAAGCTTTTTAGAGTGCATATTTTGAATTTGTAGTGTACTTAATTTAATTCATATTAATTGAATTCTTAATTTATATTTTGGATTTTTTCCATTCATTTAGTGCTTATCGAGTCAAGCCCTGTTAATGATATTCAATTTTATAATTAAAATTTAACATTTCAGAGTTCTAATATACATTGTTAAGGTTGGGTAACCTAGGTGAGGATATTGAATGAGACGTTAGATAAATGATACGATTTGAATTCCCCATGAAAACAAAATCATGATTGAGGTGGGTATCCCCGGGATCGACACTTGATGAAGATTCAATAGGCATCGTCTTGGTTCAGGCCAGGAACCTCCGAACTTTTTAATACGAAGGATGAACTGGAAAAATATTGGGAGTCAGGAGGACCATTATAGTATTAAAAAGAAACGACCACTTGAATTTTATTCGAACACTACGCGTTTACACCCTGATTATCATAATTTTATTGTTTATCAAAATATTCACTGACGAAGTAGATATATTTAAAAATAAATTCTACAAACATTTGAATAGATAATAAATTTCTTTAAATAAACTTAAGTGAATTCTGATGTGTTATCGGGTGTGTCCCATACTTAGATTTGAAAAACGTCATTACGTGTTATTGTTTTCGTCTAAAAATTAGTAGACGTCCCATTTTTCATGAAACAAACGCCCCTCACTGTCTGTTTTCTTCATTTTGGATAAAGTTAAGCTGAACTAATTTTATTTTTTTAAACGTTTTTCACCCTAGCACTTCATACACTATGATATCAAAGTTGTCATAATCACAATAGCAGAAGAAAAACTTCGTGAGTACATCTCGCATTTGTAACTTGACAAAATATGAAATACAAGATCTGGTTTTCTTTTCTGTCATCCATATTTAATACAAAAATGATCTTCCGTAGTAGAATGATAATGTAATTATGATACGCCAATTCCACTCTTTGTTATACCTTTTCTAGCACTTTTTTAGCAATATTTCACCCATATGATAATTCTTACATATTTCGTTTTAGCGCGTTTTTGATAAAACAAGTATTACCACATTCGCATTGTTGCATAGGCTACACTCAGAATACAACAAAAATGTAAACCCCGCATTGTGCAATTACGTCAAAGTTGTATTATTAAGTGGAAACTTTTTTTTTATTAAAAATAAATGTGGGTTAAACCTGCATGTTTTCATAGTATTCCTTAGTATTCGATGTATATATAGGAAAGGAAAAATATGAATTTAATATTGGAATAAGTAAATATAGAGAAAAATTTAATACTAAAATTTATTTTATTCTTGATCTTCATTTTTCACATAATGTACTAATCAAGGATAAATTATAATATTGTTGGCAGTGGCAACTAATCGGGCGAACGCTTCAAGAAATGCGGCAATGAGTGGAGCCAAAACGCTGACTAGTAGACCCAGCAGCCGTAAGTGACATACTCGAGTATCATTTATCCTTATCTATACTATTTTATAAAACAGAAATTCGAATTTTTGTCACGGGATAACGTAACATCTTCAGCACACGAAAACAAACAAACATACTTCTATCCAAAAAGGAACTAAGGATGGAGGAAGAATTCCGATAAAAATTATATTGCGCTTTGCCAGTGAAATACACTTCAAAGAAAGAAATGAAATGAACAGAAAGTTTTCACCGAGAAGTTATAATGTATTCAATATTTATTATAGCAAACTCTAACAAGTTATAGGTGATTTTTCTGATGCAGGTTCCTCTACAGCTATAAGAACAGTTCAGAAGGCTACGGCCATTTCGTCAAAGTCCACCACAAGCTTTGCACCGAGGCCTGTCAGTCGTAAGTATATCTCTTCTTATTGTTTTGTGTATCTATGTATGTATGTACAACTAAGATGGGTGGGGGCACTTCAACCGCATGAGTGAAAATAGAACCCCACACCAAGTTTCTTTCTCGGAAATTAAGAAAGGAGAAAGACCTCAAAATAAACCAAAGAAAAGATGGACTGATCTGCTCAAATAAGACCTAAAAGAGCAAAAGATTAATATCTCGGAATGGAGAGAATTGGCATCCAACAGACAAGAATGGCGCGCAAAAATAAACAAGAATATTAAACAACATCAAACATTCAAAATAAGAGAAGCTGAAATAATAGAGAAAGAAAGTCATGACATTGAAGAACAGTTCATCCGGGAATGTCCATTGTGTTATTTCAAAACAAAAGGTAAAACTGGCAGACTGTTCGTCAACTCGCACCTTACCCAAGCCCACAGATGAAGTAGAAGTCCGGTGTACTAACACACCAAATCCACAGTGCTCAATGTGTAACACCTCATACAAAACCAAATCTAAATACACTAGCCATATGAGAAATCGTCATGCTGAGCAAATCTTACCTGAAAACAGACCTCTACCTATTAAAAAGAAGTTATCTCAACCATCAAAATCAACATTTCAATCATTAACGGTACAGCCAACACTGGATCAATCAAACACTCAGATCCTTACAGCACCCACAATTGCCAGCAACCCGTTGCAGTGTCGAACGTATGGTAGAACGTGCCAAAATCTCGCAGGTCTACGCAGTCACCAACGGAAAGCGATGTGCAGAAGACAATTGGAGGAGTTGCAATCATCGGCCACGGTGGAATCCTCTTAACATTTATGTATTACGTTTCGGCCAACTAAGGACCACGGATGACGAATGCCAGTAAGGCTTAGTATTTTGTGTGAGTTTACTCACTAAACACATCCTGATTTTTACCGAGATCGGAGGAACAGCGTCCAGAAAGAATCCAGATTGCTGTATCCGAGTATTACAACTGCGGTTGTTAGCCGCAGAGGGTGAACTTTTCATACATCACAGCTATATAAACTGAGACATGGAAATGAAAAGCTACAAATTTTATCTTACCCCACCTGAGAATTGAACCAGGGATGACTTGGTGGCGAGCGATCACGCTGACACCGTAGCCACAGAAAATCACAGAAAATGTTTGTTTTAACTACCCACATTCTACTAATTTGATGGACAAATCTCATTATTATTATTATTATTATTATTATTATTATTATTATTATTATTATGCCAAGCACTCCATTCTTTGGTTGCAATAACTTCCGGACATGTTTCTAAAATGGCAGCTTCTTGCATAGGTGTCGCGGGAGGTTCAATTTTCCTAGATTTCTGAAGTATGTGGGGATTATGCCAGTTGCTGAGATAATGATTGGAATTCTATCAACTCTGTCAGTCTTCCTTATCCTTTCAATTACTTCTTTCAATTTGGAATACTTGTTAACTTTGTCTGCAGCCTTTGTCAGCCTACCATTGGTGTTAGGTATTGCTACATCTATTATGAAAGTATCCCGATCTTTTATCCTATGGAACACCAAATCAGGTCAATTATGTTCCACCGTCCTAACCATCAATATTGATCTGTTAAATAGCAGGTACAACTCTGCATTTTCCAGGACAGGACAGGACTAGTATGGTCTGCTTGATTGGTCTCTGGCAATAGAGGGTTATCCCTCCTCAGAGAAACACTTGCAGCAGGTGCAGCTGGAGATGTTGGTTGGCTGCTACAAGTATCGGTAGAGTATTCTTCGGGTAACCCGGAAGGAATCCACCTGCTCAACTCCTGTCCACCAGTGGCTCGTACTGTGTCACCTACAGCACTGATCCCAGAGGTGCCCAGGCAGCGAAATATCATAGCATTCATTTCTTGTTCTCATCGCGTTCACACGAGCATCAAGGGAATACAAGGTCCACTCTCACAGAGCCCCGCAAATGGGAGTAAAACTTCTTGAAAGCAAGAGTCGCCTAATCTTGCAGTTCTCCATTAGAGACATCTTATCCTCCACCATTCATTCGCTCAGCATGGTTGTTCCACTTTCGGATTGGAGATTTTTATTCAAGGTTTACTCCTCTAGATCCGCCGTGTTCTGCGTTAACAGGGTCACCTCGTGTAGTATGTGGTTCTTCACGCGCGGGATGTCTTGGATACAGCGTCATTAGAGCAAAGATCTAGCATGACCCCTCAGCTGATCCCTGGGGTTGGTGAGGATCTGTGTCAGGTATACTCCTGTACAAAGGTGGTATACTATTATTATTATTATTTGGACTTTCCTCTCAGCATAGCTGGTAGGTAGTTCAGTACGCATCTCCTTGAGAAATTTTTAGCTGCACACTTTCCGAATTATATGTGCCATCTCCGGAATGGCTATTTATGGACCTCAAATGAATAGGACTTTCCAGGAATTTTCTGGAGATTGTATTCTATATATTTGCTCACTGTTCCTTTGGCTCCGATAATAATAGGGCAGACTTTTGTCTACATTTCCTACATTCCTTGGCATTCAATAGTCAGGTTTTTCTGAGTATTTGCTCAAAACATTCATGTCCTTTGGAAAAGTAACATCAATAAGAAGACACTCCGAATTCTTCTTATCCCTCAGAACAATGTTACGACTATTTGTACAGATGGTCCTGTCAGTATTTATTGGTTGGTCCCAGAGGATTGTGTCTGTCTCATTGGAGTTCACAGAACCACGTTCCTGTTCACACCAGTTATCTTTTGCAATTAACCGGTAAGCTTTATATATATATATATATATATATATATATATATATATATATATATATATATATATATATATATATATATATATATATATATATTTTTTTTT
>NNCF01126658.1:511291-524404 GCA_002313205.1 Laupala kohalensis | reverse complement strand
GTCGCAAGACTTCGCGTCTACGATTCGCCAATGGTAAGGTGTAGGGAATTACAACAATTTCCTTCCCAAACATTGTTTACTACTAAATACGTGGCCTTCAAGTATAGACAACGTTGAAAAACAAGAACGCTTTTCTAGAAAAATTAACAAATATGCAATGATAAACATTATAATGATAACGTTACGAACTAAGATATCAGCATTTTCATAAACACTTCTCTTTTAAGATGATGGTTTCTTCATAAAAGACCTGAATCCACGACTTACTGGACTTTTGGGATATTAATACTGAATTTAAACTTGAATGGGTAGAACGCTGAGTAACTGGCTTGATGGCTAGGGAATCTCCGGTGAGGTGGAGATTTTCATCAAACTTCAACATCCAGACTGACTTCCAGGCCGCGTCTATCCTGCGGTCAAACTGGCTGGGGCGAGATGCTGGCCAGATCTCCTCCTAGTGCCCAGGGCTAGTTATTGCGGAGCTCCACCCTCCGTAAACTCCTTGGGCACCTTGGGGGACTGGTGTGGGTCAGTTTGGCTTAAATCGGAAGGGTGCTTTGTTAAGTAGTTTAACTGAGTACAATAAGACCTAGCTTCGACTGAAGTGTGCTGTTGTGTTGGACAAAACCTGTAACACGACAATACCTGGACAGTCGAGATACTAATGAAATGAATAAATAAGCAATGGTTTAATAGATACTTATTAGATATTTTGTGTTAAGAAGTGACCAATGCTCAAGATATTCTGATCATTTTTGCAACATTTTGCTCGATTGTAAGAACATGTTTCCTCTGTTAGTAATACATTATGGATTAAATCGAGGAGTAAAGAAATGTAAATCAAAACTCGTATGTTGGTAGCGTCCTGTTGATTCGTTCAACAAAACAGTTTCATCAAGTTATTATTACCCGGGGCTAGAGACCTTTATATGTAGAGAGACGACTAGTAGAACAAAATTGCAAGATTCTCATACTTCGGTGGATCTTCTGAGAGGAGTTTTGGAGGATCATTATCATCAAAGAGGCACATAGGGGGATAAAATTGCCACCTTTTGTTTTAGTTCACTTTAGTTAATGAAATTAATGATAACGATTCAGTAAAATGTTAAAATAAATTCAGGGAAATGTTTTTATCAATTTTGGTTAAATCAAGTAGTCAGACAACCTGTCCTAACTCTTAACTGTAACATCTCTGTCCGTCTTACGGCATGGTGAAAAATATTTTATATTGTTGTATTTGTAAATGGGAAATGTAGCGTGCTATTGAAGCTTATCTACATGGAGCGATAGGAGTTAGGAGTTGGGTGGTAGGTCATTGTTATAGCTGGTTTTACCAACAACTTGGCCCACGTGGAGGTAGAAGTAGTTAGTAATAGAGTTAATGATACTAGGAGGAGCTGGATAGAAGAAGGAAGGTTTGCTTTTCAGTAGTCACAGCTATGATAACTGGGACATTAATGAGAAAAGCTACAAATTTTCTGGCCCCAACGGGAATCGAACACGGGAATCCTTGGTAATGAGCGACAACACTACCACCTGCTCCGGTGGTGGGACTTGGTGACCAATATGGCTGTCATCTGACTGTCCCCGCCATACTATTGGGGGTCTTACAGCGGACCCAATCGGATGACGCACGTTCATGTTGCTTCTCTCAGTAATAAAGAACTCTATCCGTGGCAGCTACTCGAGGTGGCACTTTTAAATTCTAATAAAAATGTGAGAACTCATTCCAATTCAATGGTGCTGGCACGTGGCAAACGAGTTTGAATTCCCAAAATCTCGCGTTTACACTAAAAAAACTAAAATATATTATTAAATTGAATGTCTTCAAATCTGCGGTTAAAAGATACTTCTGCACATTGCTTCTACAATGTAAAATTATTTATTGATTTTAATCAAAGTTAAAATGGATTTTTATTTCCCATAAAATGTTTATTATTTTTATTTTATTTTCTATATTATATCCCTGAATTCGTCTAGTCTTTTAACACGCCATTGCTCTAGTACTTACAAAATCACTGATTAAATTTAAAAACTATTTTCCTGTACGCTACGGTTTTCATGTTATTCATATACGTATAGTTTTATCTGTACTGAACCTTGGAACGGTTGTGTACATTAATTCAATAGTCCCATCCCGGTCCAGTTTTTCTCCGGTTTTCTTTCGGATAGAGGCGGATTTTAATTAACCATGAATTTAGTGTTATTTTATTAGTCACAATTTCAAACAATATTTTCAAAATAATCTATCAAAAGGCAAACTGTACCACAACTGACCCAGAAGGTGCCCAAGGGATTCACGGGGGTTAGATCTCCGCAATTACTTGGCCTCGGCACTAGGAGGAGGAGAAGTGGCCAACATTGGCCGGTTTCACCCCAGGATAGACACGGAACTCATTTTACAGCGGGCTGAGTAGGCCTGGGTGTCAGTCTGGATGTTCTACCATCCAGCAAGCAACTCAGCGTTCTACCCACTTAACCACGCTAGTTCCTCCGAATAATTTATAGTTTGGTAATAATATGTACTTCTGAAATACCTTCTTTGTGTGTGTGTGTGTTTTATTAAATTTGTTGGCATTCTGATGATATAGTAAGATTTTTATTTATATTTAACTTATCAAACTATTTTTATTCTTATCGTAGGAATAAGTTGAAAAACTAAATCCGCCTCGGTCTGAGAGTCTTTGATCGGAATTGACGGAATGTTTCCTTGCTTTCTTCCGGATAGTAAATTAGCTCGTTTCTTTCTCCAGGAGGTCATTATCAGTTTTTAAACTATTTTTGACAATTCTATATTTAATCCAGTCTACTAATCGAGTTTTCAGAATTGTTTCGCATTTTAGTAAGCTTTCACTTGAACAAGTGAATGAAAATAATTAAATTTTTAGTTCTCATAGTTGGAATAGAAACACATTCTTATGTAAAAAAATAAAAAGTAAATGTGATCTTTAACATAAAGTAATTTCACAACGATAGTTGTACAACGAAATACTTTCTCTCTACTCGGATAATTTTAATTGAAAGTGGATCTAATGTATTCAAGACATTCCATTTCTTCGCCAAAGTGTACCGCAGTTTAATTTCGCTAGCGAGTAAATGTCAAAGGAAAATTGCAGAAAGATAATGATTCGCGAAAGCAAATGATAATAAAGGTGCGGAATGTAATTCCAAAAGTATATATACGTAAGACTCGTCTCCATTTACAAATGCTGTATTAACTTTTGTTATAGCCTTTTTCGCGGAGATCCAAGCGTCTCGCTAAAGAAGAAAACGAGAATTTGAGACGAAAAAGGAAAAGGGAGAAACAGAAATATTATGATGGGTACTTTAAGGTAGTACGAGCGAGCCAGGCGATAGTCGACCACATGAAACTTTCAACAATGTATTATGTTGAAAATAGTCATTATAACAGTGATTCATGAAAATGAGAATCTTAGAATTACTGATCATAGAATTTAAATCAAAATAGGATACTCGAATAACTGTCTCCAGTTTGACTAAAGTTTTGTAGTTTAGCGACAGACTTCTTTGAATTAGTTTCTAAATTGTCGGAAAGGCAAAATAAATTTCGTATTAAACATTTTTATGTTCAATTTGTGACCCTTGTGATAGGCTTTTATGCAAGACTAGCTGATTACCCGGTATTTTTCTAATTATATTAATTTTTTACACTCAAGAAAGAAAAAACCTCTATCAATATTGCAAGATCAAAATACTTTTACTTACTGGATTTTAAAAAACATGTACATCATCGTATTTTTTTTAATTCATAATAATACATATTGATTACAAAACGTGACTGTATAAACTACACCATCTTGCGGGAATCTCGCCAGTCGGAGTTTCGCTTCCGAGATATGAAGCGACTGCACCATTAAATTAAAATTCTTGTAGAACCTAAACTATTCGTCGTATTTAACGATTTAAATACGATTTTTATCTTTGTTAAATGTACAAAAAAAATAGCTCATTAAACTTGATGATAGTTTAATCTTAAGTTGAATTATTTATACACTTCAATTTTTAATAACGTTCTATTGTTCATCCTGGTCCTCTAAACTAACTCCTTGAACAATTTAATTACGATCCGTTGAAAATTTATAGTCGTGATCAAGTAGTAAACAGAAAGACACTCTTTTGCGTTACGCATTTATATATTAGTATGGACGATTTCTTGAATTAGTTCAGTAAAATACCACCTTTTGTCCCTTTTCCTCCTTCTTTCAGCACCTTCTCCCAACCATTTTTCTCGTGAAATTTTCACCTAAAAACTCGAACCCTTATTATTAGGTGTAAATTTAAAAAAAAGTAATAATAATAACAAGGTGATGCGTCAGTAGTGTGATCTTTTTTCTGTTGTCACTTACAACGATAACTGGTAATTTTTTGAACTGAAGTAGTCTCGCGAATTTTACGAATCTACTTTCGGCAAAATATTCTGTAATTCCTCTTCCATAAGAGCAAGCAGTATTTAGCAGCTACTAAAAACACATTACCTTCCTCCCAATCACATTCTAACATGGCCTATTGTTAATGTATCTATCGTGAATTTGCATTGAGTTACCTCATCGGATTTCCAAACAGCGCATTCGATTACAGCAAAATACATCAGCCCTTCACTCACATATATTTACATAAACGTAAAATGTAAAGAACAAATGCATATCCAATACATGATAAATTATTAATGAACTTTTGTTTCATATAAAATTGGCTTTGAAATATATTTCGGTGCGAGTGATTGCAAAATGTATTATGCAGATTGCGCTAAATGATAACAAAGTATTAATGATCAATTTATGATCGTTTGAATTCAAACGCAAAATAGTTAATTTTCTCCCTAACGGTCAGTTTTGTAGCAGTTTGAGGATTAGATATATTACATCAAAGAAATAAACTACAAAAATACTATCTAAACATTTTAACAAAAATCTATTGAAACACACTTCAAATACCGCAAAAATGTCGCATAGTAATTCATGTCTTTTATTGAACTATGAAAAAATATTTATTTTAATTTCGAAAGGGCTTTATCCTCAACATACGTAAGAAAATTCTGTGCTCATGTCCTTTATACAAATGTAGTTTTATTCCGCGTTTGATGAAATTTTGTTCACTTGCTCACCCCCATCTCTGAATGTATTATTTTATTACATTGTGTTGAAACTTTGTACACCTGGCGATCGAAATGAGTGGAAAAGCTATTTAAACAGTTCAGCGCTCAAGGGATTAGCTCCCCCAGGAGTGACATGGGAAGGGAATAATATGTAAGAATAATAAAAAATGAGCGGAATTGGTCACGCTTCTATAGTTTTGGACGCTGCCGAGATGAATAGTGAGACTCCCAATGCTGATATTGCTCTTCATTGTAAAACCAATTAGATGAGCGCTGTCCAAATGGCAGTCCGCGAAACTTTTCTTTAGGACCCGTGAGTTATAGCGAATTTTACACCAAATTTTTTATCAAACGTTTGGGGAGCACAACTTTGTGTTTTAAATATATGCTGTCAGAATCAATATTTAATGTTGCATGTTCTGTGAGAGAAAATGGAAAATCGTGTTCAGAATTACTCCGTCATGTATTACAATATGAAAATATTTTATCATAATTCTAAATATACTTTTAAAACATAAAAATAATCTATTTAATTTTTCCAGCTTGAAATAATATAAATATGCTGATAAGAATCAAAGTATCGCATTGCAAATAAATAAATAAATATGACCCATTAGTTTTATTCCTTAAGCAACATTTTGCCAAACCCCATCCCGTGTTTGTGCGATTAATTGAAGGTGAACAGAAAATGGCCTGCTGGCTAACGAAAGTTGGGTGGCTCTGAATTAAATCATATCCAATAACTTCTGAACAATACCAGGATTTTTTAATTATTATACCACCTAATTAAAATTCGATTTCTCGAGTTGTGGGTCGCCCGTTTTTCTTCGACTTGCCTGTGTTACTGCCGTACAATATCGTGGCATCCACTCTCAGACACTAGCCTGTTGCACTGCCTACTCACATATTAATATTCATAACCACATACACTCAAATATTGTGGTATCTCCGTTAACATATAATTATTTTTCAATATCTACCTTGGATACAATTATATTACAAAATGTATCTTTTCGTGGCTAGCATATTCGTTGGGCAGTTGGTAACCTTGGATATCCAATGTCCTGGATGAGGAAAACAAAAGAAATAAAGAGAGATTCGTTGTTGAAGGTAAAGACGCGTGTAAAAGAAAAGAGAAATAGTTGGGATTTCAATTAATTAGGTGAACACCTGAAATATTTCCTAAACGAATGAGTTGACTCTCCTCGCGCCGAGGCAACTTCTTCCGATTGTACGAGAGAAGTGTATAATTCAATTAATTATAATTGGAAAAGTTTAAATATTGGAGGCGTTTTTAATGTTGAAATATTTAGTAAATATTAAATATTGTTACTCTTCTGCAGTTTGTTCAAATTCAATGAATTTCACTCCTTGATATTTGTCTTTTCTTGGCAGCGTTGAAAAAAATCATAACTTCTTTTTAAAAGTTAATAAAACTACAAAATCTTTGCAGATAAAAACGCTTCCAATCATTTGAGTACGTCATATGATCAGTCCCACTCCACGGTTTAGCTTAAAGAAAAGCCGCAGTTATTTCTCTTTATTGGTTTATGAAATATTTGAGGTATTCAAAACTTCAATATATCTAAGGTATTCAGAATTTTAAGATCGTATCTCCGATAATTCAGACCCCAATGCCCTAAGGGGACATCTACACATCATGCGGGTCAGTCAGGATCCAATGTAGAAGCGATGCTACATGGGGGAGGAGATCTCAGCGCATATAATATGTTTGTGCGATGCTCTTGCTCAAATTAGATACCGTTACCTAGATTCATTTTTCCCGAACCTAGAGGATATCAAAAAGGTTAAGATTCGCTCCTTGGTATCCTTGGGTTAATCCTGTCTGCATTAAGGGGTACAAGGGCGTCTGTGAAGTTTGCACCCCCACTTTGTTATAAAATGAAACAAATTATTCTACAATTGTGCGGTAATTATAAGCTAAATAATTTTGTGCTCATTTGGAAATCAGAAAAAAATCGATAACATAAGTGGGAGTGCTAGCGGAACGTTCACTTAGCACCCACACCTATTAAAAGAATAAGACTACGGCAAAAACTTTTACACTATAATTTTGTGCTAATTGTATGAGCAAAAAATTAATTCTGTCGTTCGGAAAGCATAAAAAATGAATGACAAAAGTGGGGGTGTTAGGTGAACGTTCCGCTACCATCCCCACTTTCATTATCGATTTTTTTGTGGATTCCGAATGAACACAAAATTATTCATAAACACAAAAGTAGCCCAAAATTATAGAATAATTCATTTAATTTTACAACAAAGCGGGGTGCCAACATCTCAGACGTAGAACAAAGGGTCTTTTAGGCCAACATGGGGGACTCTGTCCGTAACAGGGCCCAACCATTTTACAATCTAATCTCCGATAGTTTGCTCTCTGCGAGGATGGATGAGCAATTGAGTAAGTCAGTTGATCAGTCAGTGCCGTAGGACGGAGCCGCTTACATTTTGAGATCAGTATTCTGTTACGTAAATTATTGTGAACTATTTTACAGGTCTACCCAACGCTACTGAAGACGACAAACGCAGCGCTCCTTCTTCAAAGGCATCCAACCGTGAGTAATAAATGTTATTCACTTCGTCTTTTGAACACCTTCTAAATAAATGCGTTTCACCAAAAGAATATATTTTAATACGGTAAATACCAATAGGAAAGAAATTACGATTACTAAATTCACAAATTTTGAAAAAAAATTATATTTTGTGCCTCTTTAAAAATGAAACGTACAATTATTTATCCTTTCACAAGTTGACGACCGTTCGAGGGAATAAATGTATATGATAAAAAATATCGGCAAAATATTAATGACTGATTAATTGATTTTTTCGTTATATTTACAATAACACAAATATTACTAATTGATAAAGAGAAATACGTTTCTAAAATTAATGGAGTATACGTCTATTACATTATTCTTTTTATCGATGAGGTACACTAACGCCATCGGACTTGAAAAAGTACAGCAGATTGTGGATGATATATTGTTCCACTCCTCCCCATCATATCCAAGAACTACCGGATCAAGTCAACCAAAGTATTACTATGGAAAAAAGGCATACAGACATAAGCTATCGTGGCATTACACCAGTTATAATTAGCAGACGCGTCTTGTAGTTACTCTCCGTCCTTACCTCAATCTGTAAATCGGTTGTTAATTAAATACACCGAAGTACAACCCTTACGACTGACGTAGAATGAGCCCTATGTAGAACGGGGTATACAGCGACTGACCCATGAGAAAGTCTCTTTCCATTATCTACATTGAAATGAATGGCGAAGTCTGTGCATGCGCTGTACTTAAATACCTTACTTCCAAATAGTGTCCTCTGCTAACCCTTAAACTGCCAAAATTCTCCCTCAGCTGACCCTATCCAGAGCGACTCACGTGCTTCTGTATTCGATTTCATAGTGCGAGGAATTTCCATTGCTTCGAAGTAAAACATTCCACAGAAGACAAATTTAATGAACTCAAAACTTGCGACACACGCTCTGATTGTCTATATAATCTATTAACATTCCATTCGATGTGCAAATATATTAAAGACAATCATTAAGGTACAAAACTGACTTATTTAATGATCGCTTGATAGTTAAAATCACATTCACAGTGGTTGAGGATAGCAACGTTCATCATGTGTAGTACAGCAACCTAAAGGAATGTAATGAACCCGAAGAGGAGGCTACAGTCTTGGCCTCAAAACGTTGTCCTCAACCACTGTGAATGTGATTTTAACTATCAAGCGACCATTAAATAAATCAGTTTTGTACCTTAATGATTGTCTTTAATATATTTGCACATCGAATGGATTATTAACTAACCTAAGGTGAGCGTCCAGCGGAAATTCCGCTGATAGACAGATCCGCGGCGTATAAATACATCTTTGTAACCCAATACTCTCTTTTGTAACGTTGGTAGTCAGCTCATTTCCGGAGGTATGCTCAGGTACTTCTAGTGGGACAGTACCCGTACAATTAGAAACCTTGGAATTTCATCTGATAAACATGTGTGTTTGTGTACACAGGAGGAGCGACTGGACCTCTGACGACACCTGTGGCCCTGAAGCGGTGCATCACTTCTTTCTAGAAGCTCCTCTTCCTCTGATGTGCAGTTCATCATTCCTTCGCTTTACATCGATTCACGTTCCACGCTGCAGAGTTGAAACGTTCGCCAATTTTAGTACTTATTCAAACATTTATTTTCAATTTAACTCGTCTTTCCTCGTATTTTATGTATTTTTTCGAAACAACTGTGAATAATACTAAAGTAATTTTAGTCTTTTTACTCCATTATGTTACAACGGATGTTGTTGTTTTGTTTTTTTTCGTATTAAGTTACGAGATTGTTTCATTTCAGAAATATTTCTCTACAATCTAACCATGTTATAGAAGAAGATACTGTTTCTTTCTTTTTCAACATTCGTCAATGTAGAGTGCTGGCTCGTATTGCCCGACGTAGCCCGTTTCCATATTTCTCCACTTTTGTGATATTAAACCTTCACTTTTTTTTAATATCAAAAATTAAATACCACAAAAAAAACACACACACACACACAGTTTACAGTAATGTATGCTAATACGTAAGTAAATAAGGAATAATTTTAAAATCCAGGCAGAAGATAAGAAAAAAATGTATAGAAGTGTTTCACATGTAAACAAGATGTACGGAATTAAACTTATTTCTTCCTGCGTTGACCGATTATTAGACAAAAAAGATACGGAAGGGTCTATAGTTAGGCTAGTAGCAGCCGGCTCAAGCGCGCAGAATGTCGACTCGGAAGAGTACACTGTGCACGCTCATCTGTGCATCTGACCTTGAATAATAATAAACTTGTTAATCGTTCTTGGTTTTTATCTAATAAATATGTCCTCGAATTTATTACCTGACATAGTAATTTTTATTTTTATTTGAAAAAAAAAACAATTTGATAGACTGATATATGCCCTTGTGGACGTGGATCTGAAACACCAGATCGTATAGTATTTGACTGCATTCTGTATGGAGAGGAACGAGGGAAACTCATGAAAGGACTTAAGATACGATATATGGGTTAAGTGACTTTTAACAAAGGGATGCATGGATTGACACAAAAGGAAAATTCGAAGGAAAAAGGAATTGTCTCAAGAAATTGGGACGATAAGGGATGCATTGAAAGAAACTGGAAGCAGATAGTAGAAGCGAGGAAAGGAAAGAAGAAGTAGAATAGTAATGGAAAGAAGAAATTTTTGATAGTTATTTGGGAAAGATGTAACACCTGTATTTGGGAATGAAACCCTGGAATCATAAATAAGGCACAGGGTCTGTAAAGATAACTAAAAAGAAATTTAAAAAGAGAATACGGGGGCACTTTTCTAAAAACATTGACTCAGTCGGAATAAAAATAACATATATATTAATATTACTTAGAAAGTATTAATAAGGGACAAACGAAAAAGCTGAAGGAAATTATAACTGGGTATGGTAGCTTCCCAAAGAGATAAAAAAATTAACAGATCATGTATGTGGAAGAGAAGAGGGTACATTTGGCCGCATTCTTTGGAATTGCAATCTATATGATGAAGAAATGAGCCAATGAATAAGGTACTTAATTACAACCGGACAAAAGTGCAACGAAGAGTGACTTCAACTAAGAAAAACAAAAGAAATATTCGAAAAATTTGGTGAGTTCACGGAAGAAGATTTATGCAATGAAGAGGATAAGTGAAAGAAAAAACAACATTACAAGAGTAAGAACGGTCAAAAAGAACAAAAATTAGAAGACTTAATTACTCCATTCGAAATGCGGCGGACGATACAGTAACTTTATTATTTATTAGCGAAATAAATAATAACTAATGCTGACCATGTTATGTTCGAAATTAAGCTCATTCCATCCTGCGTTGACCGATAATTGTGTAAAAAGGACACGGAAATGTCTGTGGTTAGCGTAGTAGCAGCCGGTTCACGCGTGCAGATGAAGCACCCGCACAACACTTCTCCCCTTCCTTTGGAGGTGTGGAGCTCCTCCATTTAATTGGAGCGGTGTATTGCTCTGCGGAAGGCGCGTCTCGCTGGAGGTCGTATTTCAGCGCTGACAGCTGAAAGGCGGCGCACGCGCATTGTACTCCAGCATTTGCATGTGCTCCGGTCGGGGTGGAGTCCCTCAAGGATCGCGTCGCGTCGCAGGGACCCGACGTCAGATGTCTCTGCGGCGGGACGCTGTCTCCCTTTGAACGTCTCGGACACTGATCGACATTTCCTTTTGCCCACACACGCGCTGACACTAATGCTTGCTTTCTTAGGTTTGGAAATATGTCGGAGAATTCTTTTTCTTCGCTCGGGCGATGTTACGTACGATCAGGCATAGTACACGGTGATTTCCTACGATCTTACTCAGCGTCGGATTCTCGCTTTTATTTCAGGTCCGGGGAAATAAAATTATGTACTTGTAACTCTTCCTTAACTTGTAGAAGACAATATTATTATTGACAAATTTAAACTGTTTTTGTCTACTCTAAATCCATCCTTCATCTACTACATACCATTAGTATTACCCACTTCATATATCAAGAGATTAATACAGATAAAACTAAAAGGATAATAAATATGAAGTAAAGTATGAAATCACCACACATGCCTCATAATATGATACATAACAAATTTTTAGTTTCTATAACAACACTTTCCATCCAAGTTATTCATTCCATATCAGGATGTATTTTTTGTTTATTTCTGAAGAAAATTCGATAATTTATCTTGTAATAGAGTAGAGAACATTTCTCTCAAAAATCAATTAACTTGTGTTATATTTTGAACGAAATCCAACACACATCTGTCCCTGCAAAATAAGGTTCAACTGTAAACCTCATTGTCTGATCCACACTTTAATTAAAAGCAAACACGAACATATGTAAATTGTAAGTTTCGAGATTTTATTGCAAATATAAAGCAGTCATAAATATTTTGTGTTACACATAGTTTATCGTAAATAAAGTAGTAAGTAGCCATAATACGAAAATGCATGGTAAATTTTTAATGTCAGTTCTAATTATAAGAAAAGAGAAAATGTTCAAGTATATTACAGTTCCACAATTTACGGCGATGCTTTGAATGATTTAATAGACAACTATAATAATGCAATATAATATGTTCGGTCTGGAAATTAAATAATAAAGTATTCCTGGTTCAAAATCTATTTCATGAGCATTAAGGTAGTAGACGCTAGTCAAGCATATAATAAATTAAATTTTCTGACTTATTTTAAGACAATATGCAAAAATTTCCGGCATTCCTTATTACTGTGAGCGACGCTAGGGTGATGGCGAGGTACCAGGAAGTGTGCGGCTTATGAGGAAGAAGTACGAGACGGAACAAGACCTGATGAAGGAGAAAATGAAGGTCGAAACGTTGGCATGTCGAGAATAGGATTTTTTTCTTTACTCTAATGACCAAAACGCAAAAACCTCACTATTTTTTATTGTTACTATTATTTTTTATCCCAAAATTTTCCCTAGGTCGTTCAAAGATAGTCCACAGGTTGCTCGTATAACTTTTATAAGTTGCGCCTCATTACTAAATGTGCGCGCCTCGTGTGATGGACTCAGAATCATTGCCAACCACGAAAATTGGCATCCTGAGCGCAATGTAAAGGTGGATCATGCGTTATACATGAGGTATGAGAAAGGTTGTCATGGCGGCACGCGCCTGGAACGGAGCGTCATTTCACATGGACAACCACCGGCAGCAGCATCATCGCCCACTGGATGCTCACACGCGTTTGCTATGCGTGATGGGTGGGTGGACGGGTGGCACGACATGAAATTGTATTCCGTACGGACAAAGCACTCACTTCCATTCGCTAAGTAATATGGAAAGCATCACTAAGTAATACCATCACGAAAAAAAGAAATCATCTCACTAAGAAATTACACCCAGAGTCTATTTGTGTGTCGGCACGCGCAATGGTAAACTTTGGATTACAAAAATTGTAGTGAAACAAAT
>NNCF01126658.1:472594-511223 GCA_002313205.1 Laupala kohalensis | reverse complement strand
TATTATTCGTTCATAAAAGGTCGTAAGTATTTAATTATTTATTTAATTAGATTATATAATTGTAATAGAATTGTAGTGAAACTGTAGATTTATAGTTTAAAAGTGGGTCCATAGGTGCTGCTATCTTCACTTCATGGTCGACATATGACCAGGTATTAGATTTTTTTATTACTTTCCAGCCGGCAGGCTAATGGAATACCTAGTGTACAATACAAATCATTACATGGTTCCTTAAAATATTACATTATTTTTCTTTAACATTGCACAAAATTTAAGGGTTGGTACAGGGCAATGTAACAATCATTTATTGCATAGGATACAATTTTTACTATGGTCGAAATTGTATCCACCAACAGTGTTTGACAGCTCAGCTCTGTGGAGCATTTGGGGTACATTTTCAAAGATGCCCATCCTGACTCCGGTTTTTCTCCGATTTTCCTCCGGGTATTGGCGGAATTTCCATAGACGAGAATGACATTTTATACTTTTGTTATTATTAATCTCTCATTTTTTGCAAAGCATAAAATATCTACGATTCATTATGGAATAATAAAAGGACAATAGAAAGTATTTATTGAATAGTTTCTTTTATAAAGATTCAATCCGCCACTGCTCACTTATTTATTTTACGCACACGTGCAGCAGCTACTAAGGACATTCGAGCAACGAGATCCTCATCTTTGTCGAGACGCCTCACTGCGTCACTTGCGCCCATACACAAACAACCATTATGAAACTTACAGTGAGTGTAATTCAAAATGAATTGGACAATATTTAATGGGAAAGAATGATAAACATATTAAAATTATCAATAATCGATTATATAAATATCTGATAAATCTGTGTAAAAAGTACTGTACTCAAGACCTATCAAAATTTTGGTAAACCCTTCTACACTACAAAAGTCATTCCAGTATGTCTGAATTCTTGTCATTCATTTTAAATTCTTTGCAATACCCTTATTTAGCTTATTTCCCTCCAAATACGTACGTACAATAGAGTTTACGCTGTGCGGTGTGTGAAAATTATGTTTAGTCACTTGTACGGGGAATTTAATATACAATAAAAATAAATATTTTTATATTCATTTTTCCAAAATTTTGAATTACCACCAGAAGTGAGTTCGGAGCGTAAATGAAGTGGGAATGACCTGCCCACAAATAGACCTCTATTCCAAAAATATTCAAACTGAATTCTCAAGTTTGGTTTTTTTTCATCAATTCGCTGTAGAGATATCGAGGGTTATTTTTCATATATACATATATACTTCATTGCTTTGAAAGAAAGATTCTGGTGCAATTCCTAAAGTTCTCAAGAAATCTCTAAATCCTTTTTTCGCACGATAATAGTATTTTCCTTTTACAATACTAGGAAAGTAAAATATATACAAAACTTATAAAATAGGAAAGTAAAAATACTCGCAAATTATATGAAGGATATCGG
Source organism: Laupala kohalensis (assembly GCA_002313205.1). NCBI lineage: Eukaryota > Metazoa > Arthropoda > Insecta > Orthoptera > Trigonidiidae > Laupala > Laupala kohalensis. Next base: position 509,780 of record NNCF01126658.1, on the reverse strand, counting down.
CACATTGATGTACCAGCAACGTTCGTATAACATTTTTGTAGATATTAGTGGAGAATAAGAAGGGCATTTGAATAAAATTCATACGATCGCGGCTGTTTATAAATTCATTTTTGGTCTTTTGCGGTATTTTGTTTTGTGCGTACCTCTGCGGACATAAAACTACCAGCTCCCATCGTTCATCTTGTAGTTCGCAAAATTGCCCTTGGAGCCATAAAGCTGATTTAAAGGGAGGATACTAGAGTGACTTTAGAAAGACATGGGTATTTCCAGGTTTTTGATTGATTCAGCCATTTTTCCGTCAGAAGAAAGCGAATCTTCTCATTAAAAATGTCCCTGCAATAGAGTCCATATGGATTTCAAAATATATTACAACAAATTTGCGTAGAAATATTTTTGCATGCTGCTTCTAATCAAACTTCATTTTACGGATTTTTTTTTTCGCATAATAGTAACCTCTACAGAGATGATTCCTCGGTGCTAGCATGGAGCAGAAATACAGCCCCCACAATTACATTAGTCTTTTGACGGGATGAGTTCATAAATACAACATAAGTTGTAAACAATATGTATTTATAATAAAACGACATTTTGAACGTTATTCAATTGGAAAAGAAAAGATGATCTACACAGGAAGTAGCGAGACAAATGTAATGTCTGACTATTGAAATGTAAAAGGATATTCCAATTCGAACCAACATGCAAAAATTACTTTTGTGTCATAAAGATATAGCTCGTCGATCCATTTGGATTGAACGATTCGGAGTCGAAGTGTCAGACTTTAAAATACTCGATTGTATTTGTGTGCATGATTTATTAATCTTTACATCTAAATCATTGTGTGTTCTGTTATATACTTCTAATTCCATATTGATAGTCTATAAATAATAGTAAAGCGTAAAAGAGATTATCGAAATGAAAAGATTTACTTTGTCCTCTTTAGAAAGGGACTGTTTTCATTAATGGATTTAAATGACGTATCATTTTCACGGAAACATGGCGGCTGTAGATGGTTGGGATAGATCTTTCTTGAATCACGCTGGAGAATGCGTGAGGCTGTATATATAATGAGAGCCTAGCCATGCTGTCCAATTATTAATATTCACGTACGCATGGCATAATCAAATTTCACTCCGACGCTCTGTCCAACTTGGTATGTGTGACAGGTAATGCTACCTACAGTAAATGGCTTCGATTACATCTCTACAGTCGTCTCTTGGATAAATTAGAAATGGACAAAACTACTGAACACTAGAATACTGTTCACTTGTAATATGTCACTGAATGCAAAGATAATGAAGAAACTGCTGGATGTACTGAAAGAGTGGGAGTTGTGAGAGCAAGAAAGGATAACATTATAAATAATTTATTGATTACGTATGGTTATGTGGTATTATACGATAAATGAGCATCATGAAAAAATGACTTGTATCACTAAACAAGAGACTATATATATTTAAGGTGGGACCAGCACTCCTAGTTAGTCAAATCACTGAGATTTTCTGTTTTCTTTATTACCATTCTAATTATTTTCAGTCACAACAATATAAATAAAAACAGAGGAAAGNGTCTTAACTTGTTTGGCATGCATAAGAACATGTACAAACAGGGTGGCCGAACAAAACCGTTTCATGATTAATGCATCTCACCCCAGAAAACGTTAAATAGCTTTCTAACAGATAAATGTGATGTAAAAATACATCGGAAAATTTACTACAAGTCAAAGTAACTTCCATCACTTCCGTGATTTAAAAGTAGGTAATTTTTAAGAAATACGTTTCTTCTCCATATGACGCAATGTATCACTCCATTATTTATAATTGCTAGTATTGCATTTAATGGTCGGAGAGGTACGAACTTAAAGTGCAAATCGCAGTAAGCGCATGTTCCTCCGTTTATTTTTCCCGGTTTCAGATATTTTTGTGATTTAAATCTACCTACGCTAGTTCTAACTATGTTAACAATATACGTGTAATACAAAATTAAAATAACAATTTTGACAATACACGTCTGTAATTTGTTCCGTCAAGAAGTAATTTTCAAATATTCTGATAAATATTTCACTGAGTCAGTCTATTTTAAATCATTTGCAAGAGTGAAAGATTTGTGATTTCATTAATTGCATTGGGAATACTTTAAAACTTCTTAAATTATAGAGCTGTGTACAAGGACACAAAAACAATTGTATTTTCTTCATATCATATATATTATTTATATCATATCCGATCTTGTTTTTAGTTCTACATCAGTATACAATCCTTTGCTCTTTCAGATTGGTTTAATTTCGTCAACATGAATCTGCATACCTAAATTGTTATTATCATCTTGATTTTTTGTTTCTGAAAGTGTATTGGAGGGAGGGGATTGCAAGCTTAGAAATCTCGGACGTTGACCCGTGAGAGAAAATATCCAACATGACTCACCGACATTTAAACCCGAAACGTCCAGCAATCTTCCTCAGTTCTCTACACACTGTCAACATTCTTTAACCTATTTTCCTATTTACGTCGTCATGATGTTTGGGGGGATACTGCAGTTTGCAAGTACATATTATGCAACTTCAAAATGCACATCTTCGTATAAATGACCAACATCATCCATAGAAATAAGAAACAGAATAAGAACTAAGAATATATTGACTTGAAATTTTCACGCAACATTGCATTTGAATACGCGCGTGTTTTTATATACCCATTATATAGATATCACACCTGTGACAGGGAAGTTTTTTTTGAAAGTACGTATAAGCGTAATACCACTCACTCACTGACTAATCATGAAACATCCAAAACTACAAAGCCTATAAACTTGCAATTTGGTAGATAGGTTCCTTTTAGAGTGTAGACATCCTCCAAGAAAAGATTTTACGAAAATCCACCCCTAACGGGGTGAAATGGGGATCGGAATGTTTTATGTATGTATCTCATCAAAACTCTAGTAATTTCAACATAACCTGATACACATATATCTGACTATATGGAAACAAGCACCGTAGGGATAATAATTCTCTTGTTCCTCTAGGGAAGGGGAGAGAAGGGGATGGTATGTTAAAAGTAATGGAAAAATCTGATATTAGATTCGAAACCATACTTTTCGGTTCCGTTGAGATGGGTAAGAGCGTTCTCGGTAGTTTGTAAGTTTACAATCACCCCGTATAAATTTAATCACCCCTAGGAAAGGGGATGCCATGAAAAAAATTTCGAATATGACGAGTTCTAAATATTCGGAGTCGCTAAGGTGATATTGAAATCTGGATGTCGTGTAAGTCTGAACTCAACCCTCATAATACAAACACACCACTAGCATCCCTTGGGAGGGGGTGGGTGGGGTCTGGAAATGGATTTATGAATAAAAAGAATTGAAAATTAACGTTTAAATAGAAAAACTGCATCGGATCCGTAGATTATGAGATGTTTAAACTACAAATGCCGTCATGTTTAAGTTGAGATCACATAGTGGCACAGTATTTTTGGAGCTGGGGACGGAAAGGGCGAGACGTGAAAATAACGTACAAAGACCGATGTTCGGGTCGAGTCTTTGGTTATTGTTTATTCTGAGATGAATAATTGTATTTCTAATGACATTATGTTCCTACATTATGAACAATATGCACGATACCTCTAAAGGGTTGGGAAGAGCGTGACACGAAAAATTATAGAAAATTTAATTGTTCAAAACCACTGATGCTGGTATTTAACTGAGAAACGATGATTTTTCCCAGTATTGTAATGGAAATCTGGAATTGGTCAAAACAAAAAAATTACTAGGAAATTGATACATTTCAACATACCGATTTTTTTTTCTTTATTTATCTGTGCGTAGGATTTATCCACTCGGCTTGAGCTAGCGATATTCAAATAAAATCTGGAGACGATTATCATAATGAGATTGGAAACACCACTTCATAAATCTGACGAGGACAGTCGGTGATCTCAGTCGTCTTCGGTGGATGGTAATAAGAGGGCGCGGGTCGTGTAAGAATAGCAGCTTAATCATACACCAAGACAATAAACGAGGGCAGAGGTGACAGCAAGCGTTGCGCCACCTGGGCGCCCACGAATCCGAATACATTTCATGCTGGATATTCGCACCTTCTCATCGTAACGGGGTTCCCTCTAACGTAATCACTTTCCATTCAGTCAAATACCAGAAAGTATTCCATGAAACGTTTCTATTCCATCACATATGCTGGTAAAAATGTATTAACGCAATACATTCATTTAAGTATATTAACGAGATGTTATATACATACATAAATTTAAAAAAAAAATAAGTTAATGAAAAATAGAAAAGTAAACAGGTAAAAGTCACTCACAAATTGGAAGAAATAGTTTCGATTTCCAGCCTTCCTCAGCCACATAGTACTTTGTTGTTGTTGTTTTTCGACGCGACTGAGGAAGGATGCAAGCCGAAACTATTTCTTCCAATTTGTGAGTGACTTTTACCTGTTTACTTTTCTATATATATACTGGCATTTTTATTCCTCATTTCCTTTCATTTCTTGGCACGGTGTCTTCATTTTCATTTCTTCTTACGTAATTTTCCTTTTCTATTGGGTCTCATAAAATATTCCCCATCAACACAATCACTACATAAATTCTCTCCTAATGTCTCATTTCGTCTATCATTACATTCAATGTTACACAATCACGAAATTTGTAACAATCCTGTACAAACTCACACATATTCCCAAATTTAACTCTCCATGCCTTCATCATTTTCTGATCAAATTTAACTCTCTACGTCCATTTATTGTTTGTTATTATTTCCGGTTTAATTTTAGAAAAATTAGAGTTTCGTATTACGTTGAAATACTAGTCGACCCTGTTCGATTTCACATGGGAGTTTTTGTTGTCATACGGTTTAGCTCCTAGTCATTATTTAGTGTAGACAAAAATAGTATGTTTACGTATGAAAACCGTTGTGCCACTTACTTCGTTACATTTAGGGAAAACGCGAACAAAAACACATCATTCTAACTTGCGTATCATCCCTTCAAAGTAGAAATTTCGAAAAATCTTTTCTTTTTCTACATTATATAAGACATCATTAATGTACGTTTTTTATTACAGATTTTAAAAAAATAATCTATTTCTTAAATATGTAATTTATTTTAGAAACTGGATGATTTTTTCGTATGAGATAATATATTACTTAAATGACCGGCGAGTAGTTCTTTAAATCTAAAATAGATACAAGCACGTATTGTTTGTATTCTCGATTAGGCCAACTTAGGACCACGGTAATGAGTGCTAGTAAGGCTCATTGTGCGAGCATTATTACATCCATTTTTTAAATTATTATTATTATTGTTATTACAATCATGTATTATTACATCCATTTTTAAATTTAATTCTACCTTTAAAATATTTAATTCTGTCTGCAAATTAATGAGACTCGAGGTACATAAATGCTTCATAGCCTTATTACCATCTAGAGTTCATAGATTTAATGTTCTTCATCTATGGCGTTATACATCTTCCCAGCCCAAGTAGCGGAAGTGTTTCTAAATAGATTTAAGAGATTAAAAAAAAAAAAATTCCCAGATGTTCAGTCATTTTTAGATACCGTACCATTAGACAAGTGAACAATCTGTGGATTCTATGTTCTTTGTGCCAATTGAGTGTCATCTCTCGATTGTTGACCTTCCATGAACAATTTCTTCAAATCTCATAGGTCCATTCACAATTCACGCCTTTGAGTTTAAAAAAGTGGATGAAATTGTTGGACATAGTATGACTGGCTTAATTAATTACAGACTCGTTTATTAATTATACTGGAATCCACGAGGCTGCACTTCACCGCCAAAACAATTTACAATAACTTGACATTATGTAATATCCACGCCATCGACCCAGATATACATTCGATACGGTCAACCTGTGACGTCACGCTATCGATCGATCCACCGAACAACCAATCGCACGAGCAGCGCGAGTCTCCAAAAGCTAGCCAGGACATGCGGACAACTCACTCTCTCTGCAAAACTCGTCGGAGGAGTCAACATCAAATATATTTTAGTACTCTCACCATTCGGCAAGCAAGGCGACGACTTCCCCTTCAGTTTGTACCAGGAGACAGCTGGGGGAATTATTCTCAACCTGAAGATTACCTCGTGAGGGCATCGACACGCCGTTGCATCGCCACGTGATAACATGCTTTCAAAACAGGATGTGTAGTAGTCCTCAAATGCACATCAATTCTAAACCATCACCTCGACATCGACCCAACGCCATCCAAACTGAATCTTTGGAGGAACGGACGTCTCACATCACAGTTTATCACCTGAACTTCAGTTTTGTATTCTTTTATTACTTTAACTTTCATGTTTCATGTCATTAAATTGTTTTCATGCATTCCTATACAACAAATGATTGTTACAGTGTCCTGTACCAACCCTTGTGCCTTTTTTACCACGAATTTGGGGTCATTCTGTATACGAGTAAATGCCCTCCAAATGCATCATAAATGAGCAAGTAGTGAGTCAATAATTGCACAGGTTTCGTCCTCGTGAGTTAGCATTCGGGAATGGTGCTGATCTCATTGTCGTCGTAGGTGAGACAAGTCTTTCAATCTACCCGATGACTCAGTGAAAATATTTGGTGGATGTAGGAAGTCGTTTCTGCAAGATCATCCCTGATTATAGTAATCCACACATTTTGATCGAGTAATGACGAAAGAAGTATACGATGGTTCTTGCTAAGTTTTATTTTGCGTATTTCAGTTTTATTCGTCTTATCTGAGTGACGAGATCTCTGCTCGTGAAAATCGTATGAGAATTACTTCAAGCAATTTGGTGACTTCGCATTGCATTTACAAGACTTTAAAAAGAAGAATGAGACGTTACAACTATTATTCATGCATAAATCTAAGTTATTTGCGAAATTGTATGAAGAACTTCGCAAAATTTTGTTTGGTCCACCTAAACAGACTAAACATTTTATTAAAATAAAAAGTCAAGATCAAACCTTAATGAGAATTGCTGTGGTAACTAGCATGAGATATTTCTCATATATAATGTGCACCTCCATCTCTAATTAACTTTTTCTTCGCTCTTCAAGCTTGTGGCCGCTGTATAGGGATAATGTTTTTTTTTAATTTTATTCATACATATCTTATTTCTTAAATCTACATAGACGAGAAAAATTAGTTCACTCACGGTATATCTACTACAAACGGACCTAATAATAAGTAATTTCGTGTGATTTTCCAAATTACGTTGGGATTTTAATCACGTAATCTTTAGAGTAATGTTTTTCGTGATTCGCGGAGGTCGTAATATAATGATAATGAGAAGTATGATCAAAAGCAAGTCGTAGTTTGAACTGACAATTTTTTTCGAATATATCCACTTTCTACTAGTAACACCACGTCTTCTGAATCAATTTTTAGTGGAATTCATCTATTTAAACTGCTGATCAGCGTGCGATAAATTTAGGTACAGCTTTTTAAGCCAATAAGCTAAGCTAATTTTAATAATAATAATAATAATAATAATAATAATAATTTCTGCAAATGGGCATATCCCCGATGGCAGAAAATGACCCGGTGGCAGAAACTGAGGAAATAATAATAATAATAATAATAATAATAATAATAATAATTAATAATAATAATAATAATTGGGGAGGGTAAAATTGGGCCAATGACAGAATTTGAGTTTTACAAGTATCTAGGAATAAAGCAATCAAAAATGATAGCACATACTGAAATCAAGAGAACTCTTACACCGGAATTTACCACCAGACTGGAGAGAACAGAGCTGAATAGTAATAATTTGATAAAGGCCATAAACACGTATGTAATATCAATTTTAACTTATTCATTTGGGATAATATCTTGGTCGATCACTGATTTGGAAAATCTGCAGAGAAAATTGCGGGTAAAATTGACAAACCATCGGAAACACTACCCAAAATAAAGTAATCTGAGAATGACACTTCCAAGAGATGAAGGCGGAAGAGGAATTATAGATATAAGAAACCTACACAACAGGCAGATTGCTCAACTTCGTTCCTATTTCCACGAACGGATGAAGGAATCCTCACTACACGCCAGCATGTGCAGCTCAGACAACAATTACACTCCATTAAACCTATTAGAAGCTAGAAACTTGGATAGTGAAAAAATTTGAACAGAAGCAGACAAAAGTTTGGAATGGAAGAGCATGGCACTGCACGGAAGACACCCTCATGACCTGAGCAACCTCAATGTCGACAAGAAAGCGTCGAACGCATGGCTCAGGTGATGGGAGCTTTTTCCTGAAACATAAGTGTTTGTTATCACCATCAAGGATCAGGTTATTCCCACTAGGAATTATAAGAAGTATATTATGCAGGATCCTCATATGGAAAATCATACGTGCAGGAAATGTGGAACTGCTTCTCAAACAATTCAACATATAACCGGAGCTTGTAATATGTTGGCACAAACTGATTATTTACATCGCCATAACCAGGTGGCTAACATAATTCATCAAGGATATGGAACATGGAGAGTGTTTACATAGTACCGGTAGTAATGTCCTCTACAGGAGTCATCCCTATCTCCCTCCATAACAGTATTAGCATGTTAAAATTGCGTAAGACCATTTATGAACAACTTCAGAAAGTTGTTTTGCTCAACACATCAAGAATAGACAGAACATTTTTGGATCATCCAGAGTAAGTGTGCTTGGTGTAGCCCGTACTTCACTACGACCAGCAGAAAAAGATGAGATCCTAAACGGAATAAAATAATAATAATAATAATAATAATAGGATTATTTATTCCATTTCATATTTACAATGAATATATACATAAATTAATAGGAATAATGTAATACAGTGTAATATACAAAAAAAAATATTAATTTTTTTGTGTATTACACTGTATTATAAGGAATGAAATTAAAAATTGTAGAATAAATGATTAAAAATATTAAATCATTAAATATAAAGACATTATTTATGATCTGAAACTCAATAACTATTCTGTACATTTTACAACTGAAGACCCGGATTCACCCCTTTTAATGCACCTCACATCGCACCACATTTCATTTCCGTCCCTTTTCTGACTCACGCATCTCCTTCTTATCATTTCACTTCACTACCACTATCTTTAGATCTACACGAACGCACACCAACGCACCCCTTCTTCTTGAACTTGCCTAACCCTGCGAATAGGAGCTGAGTTCGAAATCTTTTCCATAGCCGATGCAGGTATTAAATTACAGTCTGGTGTTCCGTTGAGAAATGGAAATTTTCTAACGTCGGTTTTTTTGTTTCCTAGTTACACATTTTAAAATTTATTTTCTACTTATCCGAGAATAATGTTCCAATTTTTCCCTTATATATTTCCCCGCTGGTTCGTTTCTATAAGCTTTGTATAAATTGACGAGCTTCTAGGTCGTTTTCTCTGAAAGCTTTTTTCTTGCTCGAAGCTGTGATCCTGTAGTTGCAACACGCCTCGAGTACATTTCTTCGCGTCGTTTTCAAACTCTTTCCCTCGGAATCTACTCGTTCTCTTTATCTTGTCAATTGTGAATCTCTCGACACGCCGTAAGTATTCCTCAATGGAGCATTGTGTAGAGTGAATCAATGCATTAAAACACGTTTCATTTTTTTAAGGAATCGACATTCGTTCGACTGTTATGTGGATTTGCGTCGACATAACATCTCATTCAAATAGTTCTGAGTAAAGAGAATATGGTGCTAGAAAATAGTTCGCCATTAGGTTGGCACTCAGTAGTTTTCCCAGTTCCAATGCTGCCTGGAATCCCTTCCCCCCTCCCCCTTGTTCATATTAGGACAATTTTTGTGTAAATGGAAAATACTTTATGTTTTTTTCTGTATCAAATTCTAAGAAACTGTAGCTCCTCTTAGGTTTTTCTTCGAAGTCAAACTATCCCCGTCGGTGTCCAAGTAGTTCACGGAGTAGACCTCGGAACTAGGAGATGTGGTCGCTANGAGACAGATCTCGCTTCTTCCAGTTAGACTCCAGGAGAGACCCGATTCTGATTTAAAGCAGGCTGAATAGACCTGGGAGTCAGTCAGGATGTTGAGATGCAATGACAAATCCCCACCCCACCAGGGTTCGAATCCCGGGCATCCAGTCACCAACTCAGCATTCTTCCTACTGAACCACACTTACTCCTTAGATTTTATTAATTGTCAAAATTATCATTCATAAGTTATGTAAACGAACGAAAAGTTAAGTAGGTATAGAGAATTATTGAAACTGACAAGTTATAAATAATATTATTCATCCTAAAAAATAAAAATTTTATAACACCCTCCCCCCCAAATGACGCTAGAAAAAATGGTAAACTCAAAGAATTAAATGCAATAAATAATTTATTGTAAAAAATCAGTTAATACCTGCTTATTCTATCACTTCTGATCAGAGCACCCCTGAGCAGCAACCGATTTAACATTTCCGTGCTCCAATGCAAAATCATGACATGTATCAACCCTCCCCCATCCAAAATAAAAACAAAAACAGTTATGTTTACAGAATAGTCAACAAATTCTATTTTCAATACATCACAAAAGAACAATTATTTAACGAATAATAATAATACATTTATTGTCAAAAAAGTAATACGAACTACGTAAGGAGGACAATAAACTAATTTACTCTCGGGAAGCACGCAAGGGACTGTCCCATCAATTCTGATCAAGGGCCTTCAGGAAGAGGCGGAATTAACACGTTGACTGCCGCAATACTAAATATTTTTTCTTTCCCCTGGCCAAATCATTCTTTTGCTTGTATGGGTGTGAAATAGAAAAATATAATGTTTTTGTTAAAAAATGACATTATTATTTTTTCAATAAATTAGAAGCATGAATCACTCTTGCTTCACGCAGCCCTGCAAGTAAGACTTCCTTCTCGCGTGACGCCGTGCATGCGTCCTTGACAGCGCCACACTAACATTTCTCGGAACTTACAACAATTAGTTGACCTTTGTTGCAGTGATTATTCTTGAGTTCAGTCTGCAGACTCTTATCAAATTCATTTAGCATCATATCATAGAGTTCGTAGATTTCGTAGTTTTTGTAGAATGTAATACATCGATATTACTTTCTTGTAATACGTCTTCTCGTAATAGCTCTTAAGTTGTTCTAATCGTGTCTGTACTTTATAAATAAATCATATTTAAAAGGACAAAAAATATATTCTTCAAACAAAATTCAATTGTTTCATTTCCAGTACATTTTTTATTATTGGAAATCACATAAAATATTTTAAATAACTTACATTCACAAAAAAAAGAAGTCATTATGTGCTTCACATACAAAAATTCACCACGCGAAAACATAGTATTTGTCCAGGAGACTGTGGAGCATTACCCTACGTAAATAGTGTTTTAGCTTGAAACAAGGCTGAGTGACACTGTCTCAAAGATGAACGAGCGCGAGAAACACTCGCGACTCACGCGGCATAGCTGACTAGAAGCATCTGCGATTCACTCGACAGTCAACGTATTAACATCTCTTTATTCCTAAAATAAAAATTAAAGTAGTTCGGTACGTGTTATAATATTAACAGAATACCAAAAATAAATTATTAACTCTAGAATTGAGATTTATTATTTTAATAGACGCCACCCCTAGACAAGAGCCTGTACACAATATCCGCCTCTAACCGAAAGAAAATCGGAGAAAAATTATTCTATTCACTATTCTAAAAAGTGACAAATGTTCCCAAATACTGTCATATGTTTACCCCAGTCCAGTGAACCTCTATATAAACCGGTCTCTAACCAGGAGTTGAAGGACACTGGTTCGGTAGATTTTCTGTTTGTTCTACAGAGGTAATACGAAGATACAATTTTGTCCTCAAATTATTAGTGCCAAACAGACAATACTTCTTCCTTTTTTGTTTCCTGGTTGCTTTTTTATTTTATAAACAAACAATTAAAACCCTAACTCGTCCATTTTCACGAATGTGACTTGCACATCGAGTTCATGTGAAATCATTTTAGTTCCCATTAACTCATATTTGTGCCAGAACTGTCAGTAATATAGATAACAAGATGTTGATTGACCAGTTAAAGAGAGTAAATCAAGTTTATAACCCTCTCTCAATAGGAATGCTTCCAGTGCACCCCAGCGGACACTAACCGAATACGAGAATTTCAATGAAACTGGAGCATGCTTTTCTCCGACAGTCATTTGAATTTCAATGGCGCAATTTGACGTCTGCGCCGCCATTGGTTGTTGGATTTTTGACTCGTTGAACCTAGACTCACAAACGATTGCATCCATTTTGGAATTGCCAACAGAAATTGCTTCAGCGTTTCCACACTGACTTAAATGACATTACGAATTCAATCCCTTATAGAAGTAAACGAGATACCAAATATGGACGAAATTCTATGCGATGGATTTCCAGTGTTTGGATATAACTTTAGAAACTACGAGATATGAAAATTATAACATAATTGTAGTTTTTTATTCTTCCAGTTCTAGTTGAAACTGACTCCACACACAGTCTTAATTTTCAAAAATACATTTTTTTCTCGTTAAAAGTCTGAGACAGAATAAGTAAACAAAAATAAAATTAAATCACGCATAACGTTTTGCGAAGATTCAAAGAATAAACACACAATAAAACTATACCCTATTAGTATCATAAGCATTTGACGTTACGTCGTATATTTCACTGACAAAAAAAAATAAGGAAGTGGATATCTTTTTTTTTCTTTTTATCAAAAGAAATTCGGTGAATTACTTAACTAAACCACCGTAGATATACGAAGCGTTAATGACGATTGTTAGCCAAGTTTTGAACCACTAAGTCTCATTTACTCTAACTGACCCTACCCTGTTTCTCAATAGTCTTTTTGTTGCTATGACACTGTTTACTCTTTGTAATTATTCCGTGTGAACAAAAACAGCACGCTAACATACGAAGACCGTATAGTAGATAATTCGTGAGATAAACCACAAAATATGTATATAAATCAGAAATAACGTAACAATGCCATATAAAAAATATGAGAATTCCGTAACATCATTTTTAGTGAGCATTTACAATACAAAAGCAACATTCTGTCAAAATTTCTTCCTACCTCGAATATTTTTTGCTCTCCGTTGATGAATGAATGAGTCAGTGAGTCAGTCACTCTCACTCCGGACAACGACGAATTTATACAGAGATGTAGGATTCCCCATCCTGTCCCGAGATTTTCTCCGGTTTTTCTTCCGGTAGAGGTAAATTTCATATACAGGTTCCGTAAGTTCTTGCATAGAGGCAGCATCTATTGTAACATTTATTCTCATATTTAGCGTTATTTTAATAGTTACTATTTATAAATAATATATTCTGAATAATATATAGTTCGATAATAATACGTACTTGTGAACTAGCATTTTTGTTTTTTATAAAATACAAATTTCTTGGTATCCTGTTGATATTATAAACCGTAGTTAACTCATTATTCTTATCTTAGGAGTATTCTAAAATTTTCAATCCGACTCTGCCTTCAGGCCGTGATCGGAATTGATGGGATGGTCCCTTGCTTGCTTCCGGATAGTAAATTAGATTATTGTCATACGCTGTTTGTAACTGCTTTATTGAGAATAAATTTATTTATATATTTACTAGTTATTTTCACTTCCTGTTCTAAAGAAGTCTTAAGTGGAAAACCCTCCAGATTTTTCCATTACACCCGGAAACTAAATCCCGGAACATTAAATCTTATCTGCGAATATCCCTGTGTACAGGAAGCCCACAAGAGGAATTTCCACCCGCGAACTGAAGCGAAGGTATAAATTCACGAAACACGACTCTCGCTGACAGTGCGAAAACGCCCTCGTGCGTGTGAGTAGCAGTGCAAAGGGAGGTGGCTGCGTTGCGTGCCCTCCCATTGGCTGAGCGTGACTCTCTGCGTGTACACAAGAGTTTAGATGAGCGATAATATTTTTTTCGAGAGTGTAATAATTGTAACAAACGCCACTAACATACATCTCTCTCTCCGCACTTGGCGTAGTGTAGTTCGCCTCTTTAACACGAGGTAGCTCTCTTGTCACGTTCCCCTATTTACGAGACCTTTTAGGAGCCATTAACTTTTGTTTAATTCGTGTTTATGGCGACTTGCGCTTGTATTGCGAAATATCACGAAAGCAATGTTGAGTCGGGTTCTGACATAATTTGTGAACCAGATTTTCATAAAACTGCTAGGAAGAAGGAAAGAAACGGACTAAGCGATGGAGATCGTAATTTTTGGTGAAAAAGTATCTTTATTTTTTACGTTAAATTTGATTCTTGAAAGATGTTTTGGAAAAAATAAATGTTCGGAAACAAATTCTCTTTGGGTGCAATTTTGTTCCACTATTCTAGTTTGAGAAATAAATTCATTGACTCTTCTAGTATAACCAGGAATAAGGTCATTCCTCTTCGTATTTTACTTTAAAAAAATAGTGATAAGAATAATTTGATAGTTACTATTAAAATTTTCAACATTTACCGAATGAATATAAAGTTATGTATTATTCCGAAGCGGTTATAAAAAGCAAATTTAAAATGGGTCAATCTATCATGTTTCACATTATTTTTGATATGTAAATAGACGCCATTAAAGTGATTTAATTACATGAAATATTTTTGTATCAAATGCGCTAAATGCAGTACAGCGTTGTCAGTCGACGCGGGCAATCGCGTTCTGCATTGCACCGTATTTGTTTTCGTTTTGAACGAGCTATAAAGGCTAACTAAAATGTTACGCTTAGTATATGTAATAGTTTTTAAGTGATATTTCAAATACGTTTTTAATTAGTGGCTACTATCTGTGCGTTTATTGCGACGTCGTTGTAAATCTCAGTATCGATATAGAAAACATCATTCCTAATGTTAAGATCAACGTACGTGATATGAGTACCTGTGGCAAATGTCATGCTCCTGTGAGTAGAACTGCTAAGAACAAAGTCCAGTGTAAGCAGTGTAAAGGGTTTTTTCACGTGTTGTGTGTTAATTTGACTGAGACTGAGATTGAGGTTATCTCGGCGAGGGGATTGTGGTGCAGTGATTCATGCACTACGAGCAAGCGGCTCAGTCGCAGTCACCCAGACTCTACTCCCATCACTACATCGCCGACCCAACCATCTACACCTGCCGACATGGCCATTACTACGGATGCACTTATGGATGAAAAAAAGGAGATACTTGACAGCCAAGGTAATATTGAAAAGGAACATGGAAGAGCATTGGAATATTGCTCCGAAAGAATTAATGAAAATAATGAGTTAATTAAATCCCAATAAGAAATAATAAACAAACAACAGGAAAAAGTCAATGGGCTTGAGGAGGAATATAGACATAGGAGGTTGCAAATGAAGGATTTGTCAAGACGACAAGGAGACCTGGAACAATATTCCAGAAGAAATACTCTGGAAATTTTTGGAATTCCAGAGGCTCCTAATGAGACAAACTCGTCCCTGAAAAACACGGTGATCGAGATGGGAGCAGCACTTGGAGTCCAGTTAAGTGAGGACGGGATTGACGCCTGTCACCGCATCAGCGGCGCCAACAACCGTCCGACTTCAGGCATCATTGTCAAGTTCCCGAGACGTGAAGACCCAGATCAACTATTGCCAAGAAGGAAATAAAGAGAGATTTCTCCAACCGGCCTCTGCAAGGACATGTCACAGATTCAGTAATTTACATAAACCCTTCTCTGACACCTGTCAGACGTGTGTTACTTGCCAAGGCACGTAAGTTAAGATCTGACTTTAATTATAGTTTTTTTTTTTGGCAGATAGTGTCGGTAGAATCAAAGTGAGAAAATCAGATGACAAGAATTCTAGAGTAATTGTTTTGAAGGATGAGGATGACTTGCATTCACTTACTCAGAGAGAAACCGCTGTTAGAAATAGTGAGGGTAAAGTTAAGCGGGTGTGTTACTGATCCGTTCCATATAGTATTTTCAAATGGGTGTCATTTATGTACAGTCTATTTACAATTTACGTAAACAGTGTATATAATTGCTAATTGTATTAGGTTAATACTGCGTTGGTTAATTTTTTTATTATTTTCTTTTTATTCCTTTTTTTTGTTCTTTTTTGGTCTATTAGTGTAGTTTCTTTTTGGAGATGTTTTGTTCTTATTTTAATTTAAGCTATTACGGATAGAAAGTTAACGGTTTATTACCAGAATGTTAAGAGGTTTGCGAACCAAAAGTCACACACTCTTTGAGTCAGTATTAAGCGAACAGCTCGACATTATTGCTTAACTGAGACGTGGTTGATGGATGGAATCAGTAGTAGTGAATTATTGGATGATCGGTGTGTTATCGGGCGAGACAGAGATGCGTGGTGAAGTTGGTATTGAATGGTGAGGGGGGAGGGGTATTTTTGGCTGTTCACCGGCGGCTGCGTGTCAGTCAGCTCAATGTAGCAGTTGGTGATCAGCTGATTCCACGTGACCTTGAGTCTATCTGGCTACAGGTCAGGTTCGCATGCCTCACTCCGACACAGCTGTCTGTGTGAATGTTGTTTATTTCCCGACCAAAAACCCTCGTAGTTTGTACAGTGATTATTTTTCATCCTTTGACAATTTTGAATATAAATGTATGTTTAAATATTTGTTATAATTAGGAGATTTTAACTTACCTGAAATTAATACAATACATAGTAATATGTTGATGGTTGGCGCAATTATTAAAAATATGTATAATTTAATGTCCACGTATATTCTTTCATTGCACAATAATATTCTTAATTGTAATAATTCTACTCTTGATTTAGTCATTAGCAATGTCAGTCAGTGTGATTGTCCTCTGTTACCGCTTGACGCCCTTCACCCCTCATTGCTTATTAACTTAGATTATAAGTAATTTGATTAATAAACTCAATAAAAATTCTATAATTAATAGTTCACATTAATGGTACAAAGAAGCTAACGTTTTCAATATGCATACAAAACTAAGAGAATGTAACTGGGATTTAATATATAGCATAAATGATGTAGATGCAGCTTTAAATGAGTTTTACAGTTTGATCTTTTCTATTTTTGATCAATGCGAGTCAACGTGGTTCAGTGGGTAGAGCGCTGAGCTGCTGGCTGGATGCCTTTGGTTCAAACCCCGAAGAGGTGTGGATTTTCATCACACCTCAATATCCAGACTGGCTCCCTGCCCTACTCTAAGATGAGTACCAGGGTGTATCCTGTGGTCAAACCGGTCGGAGCGAGATACTGACCACATCTCCTCCTTCTAGTACCGAGGTCAAATAATTGCGGAGCTCTACTCTCCACGAACCCCGTAGACCTTCGGGGCCTGTTGTGAGATAGTTTGACTTTGACTTGAATTTTCGCATACCCAAAGAAGCTTATATATTTAAAAGTAAGTTCCCTTGTTGGTTTACAAAGGATATAATTAATTTAATAAAACTTTAAAATAGGGCAGCTAGGAAAAGAAAGTCTTCTAAATATCACGATATCTTATTTCAAGACTTAAGGAAACAATTTAAGGTAAAAAATAATATAGCCCATAAGGAGTACCTGAATCATATAGAAAATCGTATAAATGTAGACTCCAGGTAGTTTTGGAGCTATGTAAAATCCAAAAGTTCATCTTCTTTAGATGTTATAAATGTATGTATGAAATATAATGGGTGTGTCATCTCAAGGGATCGTGTGCCTGATGCATTTGCTGATTTTTTTAGATCCGTGTTTACTGCTAAGCTTGTAGGTAATAGGGTTCCTCTGAATAATATTTCCAATCAAACCAATCAAACCTAGGTCCTAGCTGCTATTAAAAATTAAAGTTTAAAAGTCTTCTGGTCCTGATATTATTCCTAGCTATGTTGTAAAGGGTTGTTCTGAGCTCTTGGCTGAGTCTTTGTGTTATTTGTTTAATCTTTCTCTATAAACTTGTGTTTTCCCTCAAAAATGGAAAGAAGCGAAAGTGGTGTCCATATTAAAATCTGGTAAGATTGAAAACGTTGAAAATTATCATCCTATTTCATTAATAAATAATAAATAAATTTATTGTCAAAAAACAGTACAAACTGCGTATGACCACGTGGAGGGAAAAAAAACTAATTTACATTATTAAGTTCCTTCGCAAAAGTTTTTGAAACTATTCTTTACAAATGCATATATTTTACTATCAAATCTAAAATATCTCCACAACAGCATGGATTTCTTCCTCACAGAAGACTGTTTCTAACTTAATAGAATTTGCGTTCGACATATCATCCAAACTGGACATTAGAGGAAGGGTAGATATAGTTTATACTGATATTTCAAAGGCATTCGATAAAGTTAACCATTCAATTATCTTAAATAAGTTATTGTCATTTGATCTGACTGAAGAATTTGTCAGTTTTATTGCATCTTATCTAAAATATCGTTCTCAATTTGTTACTATATCTAACTCAAAATCAAAACTGTACTCCAGCAGTTCTGGCGTTCCTCGGGGTTCTAATCGCGGTCCCTTACTTTTCTTAATTTTTATTAATGATTTACCTGAAATCATTACAGAATAAAAATGTCTCTTGTATGCTGATGACTTAAAGTTGTACAAGGTAATCCATAATGATAGGGATATATCTTTACTACAGTCATCACTTAATTTGCTTGCCTTATGGTGTTCAAATAACAATTTACTACTGAATATAAATAAATGTTTCGTTGTTTCATAATCAAGGGAAAAGGAAATCACTCCCCATGGATATTTAATTGATGGTTCAAGGCTGCAAACTTTGACTCACATAAAAGATCTTCAAGTAACTTTTGATTCATCATTTAAGTTTGACATTCATTTCAATTCAGTTATTAATAGTTCTAACAGAATGCTGGGCTTCGTAATTCGAAACACCAAGTTTTTTGCTTCCATTGATACAGTCATTAAATTGTATTATTCATTCTTTAGAAGTAGAATAGAATTCTGTGCCGCAATTTGGGATCAGTTTTCACTTCAAAGTATTTCTGTAGTTGAAATAGTACAAAATAAATTACTAAGATCTATATTTCAAAACGTTCAACGTTGCTTGCTTTAGAGATTTTTCAACAAATATTTTAAGAGGTTCGTTTTCTTTTGACTCCCATTCAACAAGAAGAAGTAAATACAATAAATTGTTTATAAACAAGTTTTTACATAGTTTAGTCGACAGCTCCTTTTTATCAAGTAAAATTAAATTGTACATCCCTGGGAATAATTTACGACCTTCCAAATTTTTTTTTTGTTCCTCGCTGTAAAAAAGTTCAATTCTATATTTTTTCTTTCTTTGAAACTTTCCGCTTACATAATATGTATAAATATGAAATATACATGTTTAATTCTAATGCTAATCTGGTGTTGAATCAAATAAATAGGGTTTTCTAGTGTTAGTTTTGTATAGTATAATTTTTTAAAGTTTTAATTGTGTGTAGAATAATAACCACTTCGTTTTCACTATGTCAATATTTTTTGTCATTAGTTGAAGCTCGTACAATAAGTTATTTCATTACTATTACGCCTAAGTATTATTATTCTTGGTGTGTGTTTTGTATCTTGTACTTATGTTTAATTTCATTTTCTAACAATTATGTTGTTTTCAAAATAGATGTTTTGGAATTTCCTGTTTCTATTGTATAAATAAAATAAATAAATAAATAANTTTTTTTTTCCCTCCACGTGGTCATACGCAGTTTGTACTGTTTTTTGACAATAAATTTATTATTATTATCAAGTAAAATTAAATTGTACATCCCTGGGAATAATTTACGACCTTCCAAATTTTTTTTTTGTTCCTCGCTGTAAAAAAGTTCAATTCTATATTTTTTCTTTCTTTGAAACTTTCCGCTTACATAATATGTATAAATATGAAATATACATGTTTAATTCTAATGCTAATCTGGTGTTGAATCAAATAAATAGGGTTTTCTAGTGTTAGTTTTGTATAGTATAATTTTTTAAAGTTTTAATTGTGTGTAGAATAATAACCACTTCGTTTTCACTATGTCAATATTTTTTGTCATTAGTTGAAGCTCGTACAATAAGTTATTTCATTACTATTACGCCTAAGTATTATTATTCTTGGTGTGTGTTTTGTATCTTGTACTTATGTTTAATTTCATTTTCTAACAATTATGTTGTTTTCAAAATAGATGTTTTGGAATTTCCTGTTTCTATTGTATAAATAAAATAAATAAATAAATAATGCTGTATTACACTTAGTTAATGTGTTTTGATTTATTTTAATTGAACCAATCAATTGATTTTGAAAGTTTAATGAAAATTAAATTATACTTTTTTATTTATTTTTTTAGTTTTCAGTTGCCAGATCCCTAACACAAGTTAGTATATGTACCTCTTTGAGAACTTATATTGCAATAATACTTATGCCTTACCTAATTTACTCAAAGTTTTTTGCAGGTAGAAAAATGATGCTGTTTTTTATGTCTCGAAATATGTAATTGTAATTGTATTGAAAGGTAATATGTAAATTTTATTTGGTGAGCTTTACTTGCCATCACGTTTAATCACCATTTAAGACCGCAATGGCGATTGAATGTGGCCCAAGTCTCTCCAACCACCTCTGCTAAGACATGAGAGAATGATAGCATGCGACATATGGTACTTGATACACGGGATACCATTTCTTAAGTACAAGGTTTCTCGAGACATTCGTAAAAGAAGTTTTTCTTACGAATATTTTGCAGACGAAAGTTCAATTGAAGTGCCGCAAAATTTAAAATATTTTAAATTTTGCACTCTTTGAAAATCCTTTAATTAATACCACGCAGAGTTACGTTCTTCATGATATAACTTTATTTAACTTCCAATAAATGCCGTGTGTAACTGACGTATGATCATTAATCAAAGACTGAATTCAGTGTGACTTTAATTTTGGAAATCATGAACGATCCTAACTAAAATATTTATCTAATGATTAACCTAAGATACGGGTTCGAACTATCAAACCTCATCTTCCAAGTAATTACAACGATTTGGACTGAAGACTTGAGATGGACCGATGTCCAGTGGGCGAGAGCTGAAATTCTCATCCGGTTCGGCCAAGTGAGGAATCGAAATCTTGCTACTTCGCTCAGCAGGACGTTGAAAATAATAGCGCAAACCACAGTTGATACATTTAACGTAATAAACATTATTCCCAATTACAATATTATGTTATATGCATAGAGTAAATGTTTCTCTATAATTTTTATCGGCTGTAAAAGAACCCTATTCATTGATAGTCTTTGAGTATCACCAGAGAAATTAATTTATTACCATGATCTTCAAAACTCATTTCATCTCAAAGCAAATACTCCTGTTGTGTATGTATTTATTATTGGCCATACAGAATACGTTTTGAGAGCCTGGTCAATTGAAACGCCTTATAAACTGACCAGCAATTGATCAGTGGAAAGTGAAAGTTGTGTTACTCATGGTATGAAACTTTGTTATACTAATTATATTATTGATCACAAGAATGTATAATGTCCTTATATTGTAAGTTGAAGTGTGAAAATTTAATAGTAAAATATTAAATTTTATAAGTTTAATAATTATTATTAATTTAAATTANTTGAAGTGTGAAAATTTAATAGTAAAATATTAAATTTTATAAGTTTAATAATTATTATTAATTTAAATTAATATAAATATATATATAAGAAAATCTGAATTCTTTTCATATTATAAGTTGTATCTCAAATATTTTTTTTGTAAATAATTTTAAAAATTGATGTATTTCATTGATCGTTATAGATGGTAGGTCATTTTCGCCCAAAAGAAAGATTCAATAAAAAATCGAAACGTTGGGGTATTTCATACGAACCACGTCCTCACGAACTATCCCGTACTCCAGATCTGTGCTGTGTAGTGAAGTAATGGAATAATGACTTGTCTTAATTAAATGTAATCGAAAAGTCGAGAGGGTGGTATTCACAGAATTCGTAGCTACCTCTCTTTGAGCCCCGCCAGTTTAATTATAACAAACAGTGCGCACTGTAATATGTAAAGCCCTTCTCCTGGGAAATCTCGCCTTGGCAAACCACACGTATGTGTGTGTGTGTGTGGTGGTAGAATATATGTGTGAGCTCTCTCGAGAATATCTCCTTTAATCCCTCGCTCTTAATGCTCCATTCACCGAAGCAACGTATGGCTCCGAGGAGAAGCAACTGTGCTCTCTCCCTCCCTTCTTCGGACGCTTTGCCATTAATTACGAATCAGTTGAAATTAATCGCAAACGCCAAGTTAAATTACTCTCAATGTCTACGTGTTGCAGATGGAGATTCCTTGGAAGAGAACGGGGCAACAGAACTTCACGTAAATTCATTTTTCCTGAAACAAAAAGTCTCGATAGGGGAAAAAACTGGTAAAAGATAAATATTAAAGAGTCCTTGCACATTGTTAAACATGGATCCACTGTAAACAAAAATACAGATACCGACATTAGTTGCATTTATATCAACTTGTTACTGAAAAAATAAAAAGACAATGACAGTAAATTGTTTGTTTTTAGAAAGTCAAATCAGTACTTCTGCCATTGTACTCCCCCCTTCTCTTATAACTAGCATCTTAACTTGTTCATAATAATCTCATATGTTCTGATTCATTGTAATGGAATTATTGTACATATATTATTATTTTGTGCCAACTCCTTATTATAATTAAGTACATGTAGTCATTGTTGTGTCCATGGCGTATCAGTATACTTTCATGAATGGTGTTTGCAGTGTTCATAGTTATATCTCTGTACAACAGTTTATATCCTGTTGTCATGACGACTCTGGTTCGTGTTCTCAGAATCTGTGCTAGATTAAGTTACGTTGTCTTGGCTCACGACGTAAATCTGTTCAGTGCATGTTTGGTCATTCTGTTAGTGACCTACAGCACATTTCTTCAGATGGCTGCGATTTGTTACGTTTTAAATTGTACACATAATATTTTTGTTATGGTAGACTTTAATCATTGGATGTCATATTAACAATACTTTGGGTTACTCTGTAAGTTTTTCATACATTTGATGAATACTATTGTTGTTTTTACTGTATGCTTTGTCCACACTATTACAGCTCTGAAGATGGAGCAATAAATGTTCCGAAACGTCAGCTAGTACCAATCGTCTGTTTTGTTTGCCAACTCGTGATGAAACCTATCCTTGAATACCAACATGGCTGATAACCTTCAACTTACTAAAAAGCAGTTCCGCGTTAAATAGTTCTATATTATCTCGGCAGAAATGTTTCCCGACACTTATTTCATTCGACTTCGAAATCTATGCCCAATCAAAACTGATAAATAGCAACGAACACTTTGATCTGATTCCGACTTATTTATATATTCTTTAATGTATCACAAGACTGAACACGATTTCTCCCCAATCATGAAAACATTAATGGGGAGTTTATAATAAGTCAAACTGCCACATAACAGGCCCCGCACGTCCCCCAGGGTTTCACGGAGGGTAGAGCTACGCAATAACTAGGCTCAGCACAAAGCGAAGATGTGGCCAGAATCTCGATTCGACCGGTTTCACCCCAGAATAGACACGGTACTCCTATTTCAGGCCGAGTGGGCCTGGGAATCAGTCCGGATGTTGAGATGTGATATTAAAAAAAAAGCGCTATTCCCCCAGAGACCCGTGATATAGTAGAAAGAGAAAAATCAAAAAGGGTACATTCTAAATTTCAGTTTGTAACAAGAGTTGAAAAATTATTCAAATACGACACAGTATCGTCAAGAAACTCCAAAATTAATATCTTCAAGACCTATTACGAGAAGATATAGTGTTGACGCTATATTTCACTGAGATTCCACCCGCAACTTCCAAGAGCAAAATCTCAGTTTCATCCAATACGAAGGCCGACATTAATGCAAGGGAAAGGGAGCAGATGTAGGAAACGGACAGTTGTAGCAGCTGTGTCACTGAGGAACATATAGAGCAAGGGAAACGCATGGTCTCTGAAGGCGAGGCACGGTCCTTATTCTGCGTGTATTGATCTGCGGCCAGAGAACGAGTCGAACGGCAAAGCTCCAATGTGGAGGTCATTTCAAAAGGAAGGATCATCTTCGTCATTGAAAGACGGACATTGGAGCTTTATGGTGAGACGCTAAGCTCTAGTCTTTTGGACTCTTTCAACGTGATAGATTAAACTCATTGGAAACCAGGAACTTTGATAACGAATCATCGAGAAGAGCGTAGCGGAAAATCTTTTTTTCCACAAGACCGTTCCGAAATTCTCGTTATAAATTTCTAAGGCGTGTGTCCTAATTCATAAATTGTCTCCCAGGTAGTGCTGAAACAATCAGAAGATCCGTGGTTCGATTCTCGACACGGAAAATAAAATTTTGAAATCATTTTTGTCGACATCGTGATGTATCTGGTAATACATTGTTACAAAAATTGCGGAGATAGGTTTCTCACTCGATCTTTATATATTTTTGAGTTCTGAATCCAAATCGTAACCTTACTGACACGTAGAGGAGACGCAAAGTGGTGAAAACTTGAAAAACAACAAAATTAACCCGTTTTAATGTTTTGCATGAGTAACGCATATAAAAATAATAATTGGGTTTCTCACTGACTTTCCTTGTTGTTTGTGGTGTTCAATTCAAAAATCTGCTTCATTGACACGTAGTACGCAACCCAACTCAATTATGTATTTTTATATGTTTTTTACGAGCAAAAAAGATCGAAATGAGCTAATTTTTTGTGTTTCTTTAATGTACCATGTTGCGTCACCTGCACGTGTCAGCAAAAATTAAATTCGGATTTAGCACTCGCAAATACACAATGATCAACTGGGAAACATAACTCGGCAATTTTTTCCTGAATCACTCACTTTTTGTCACCTAATTACTGGGTGGACCCTCTGATGGGCACTCTCATGTAAGTATGACTCAAAAATCTTCGCAGGGACCCTTGATTTAGAACCTCTTCGGATAATATGCAATCTATAATAATAAATTTACTGCTTAAGAAGCAGTTACAAACAATGTATGGCCATGCGGAGAACAATAAAGTAATTTACTCTCCGGAAAAAAGTATCGATCCATCCCATCAATTTCGATAAAGGGTCCAAAGACAGTTGCATATTTAAAATGAAAATAAATAAATTTATGGTCAAAAAAGCCGTTACAAACTGTATATGACCACGGGGAGGTCAATAAACTGATTTACTCTCCGGAAGCCAGCGAGGGGTCATTCCATCTATTCCGATCAAGGGCCTGAAGGCAGAGGCGGATTTAACAGCATACTCCTCAGATAAGGATAAAAATTAGCTCCATGATATAATATCAACAAATTTGTATTAACATTTCTAAAGGACGTTATTCTGTTATCAATGTATGTAATCGCAACTATTAAAATCATACAAAATTCGAAATTATTATTAACAATAATATTATTGACACTCTTTTAGAACTGTTTCAAAAGATCGATGTAAAATGAGTAGTAGATATATATATATAGTAGATGCTTCTAGGGAAAAAAGCTACCAAATGAAATGATTTTGCAGTAAGGGAAGGAAGGTGGCGAAGAAGTGCGTNTCAATGTATGTAATCGCAACTATTAAAATCATACAAAATTCGAAATTATTATTAACAATAATATTATTGACACTCTTTTAGAACTGTTTCAAAAGATCGATGTAAAATGAGTAGTAGATATATATAGTAGATGCTTCTAGGGAAAAAAGCTACCAAATGAAATGATTTTGCAGTAAGGGAAGGAAGGTGGCGAAGAAGTGCGAGAAACCATTTCGTGAGGGAACAATGCTCCGTATGACGTCACGACCCTTAAGGGACGACGGGAGTCGCGTTGCCCCGTCCAAGGGAGCGTAGTCGATGCCCTGAGGGACAGAGCGTCGCTTCCCTTTTAGACCTAGCACAAGGTCTCTTCGCCAGAGAACACGCGACTGCTGCGAGATTTAAGGGTGTCCAAAGAACGAAGAGAACTCAAAAAGTAGTTTGTTAGTAATACGTCAGTTTGTATTAGCGTAGGTACAATTAAATTACCAAAATATCTGACATGGACAAAACTATAAGAATAAGAATAATTTCGTTCCACATTTAAAAACATTACAACAAAACATATTAACAACAAGTAAATACTGGTCTTATTGTCAAGTAATGATGGGCAGCTCAACGAAACATAAGTTTATTTATCATGAGACAGTCGAACAGTGGCGGATCCAGACCGTAATCAAGGGGGGTGATAACCGAGGACCATTTTTATTTAGAAAGTATGGTTTCACAACACAAATTTTGTAAATATTACCTGCAATGAAACGTATCAAATAAATAATTAACAATCTAGTATTATTAATAACAGTAACACTTATTTATTAAATTTATTAACATGTATTATTAGTTTTATTAATATGGCATTATTAACTTTATTAAGCTAGAATTATTAATAACAATTACAATTATTAATCTGGCAACATTTATACGAAGTATGCCATTTATCAACTTCAATTTTATGTGGTAAGGAATCAAGTCCATTTGGGGTAGGGGCGCTATAGCCCCCTGTGCGCCCCCCGTCACCCCTTAGATCCGCCACTGCGGGTGAACTTGGCAGGAGGGACTCTGCAGTACGTGAAGTTCTCCGTGTCATCTGATCACTGACAGGCCATTCCTTATCACTTGTTTCTTATTGTTTCCTACTGACTTAAAAGGTCAGTAAATAGAACAACAAAAACACTTTGTTATATAGTTTATATACATTTGGCAAATGATTTAAAGATCTTTGGGCCAAAAAATAGAATACGAGAATATAAAAAGAGAAAAATAGAGAGAAAAATATGTATTTTTTGTGATTTCAACGAGAAAAACACTTCACCAGCTATTTAAAAGAAATAATAGAAAGTATATTTAATGGTGTAACGCGTTGCGTCTTATGGAGAAAACACTTTTTTTTTAAAAAAGACAAAAAAAAAAGAGATATCAATTACCAAAACGATATAAGTTTACTTTGATTTGTAGTATTTTTACATCACTTTTACCTATATGTCATCGGACATTACATTCGTATTTCGCTTTTTACGAGGTGTGGTACATAAATCTCGAAACAAATTACGTAGACTAAAAAGAGAGAAAATAGTTCCCAGGTAATGGCAGTCTTGGAAACTGGGATTAAAGTTACATTTTACATAAATTTAAAAACTACTTTGTCTTATACGTTCCTAAGTTTCCTATAAAGTAAGCAGAGATCTTTCTGATCATGATCTACTCGTTGTAACCATAAAACCGTATCCATGAATAACGTGAATTTTTTTTTACAATAATCGAAGGAATAGTTTTCTGAAAACCCGTCATTTGTTAGTTAAAAAAAACAATTTACAATCATTCAATTCTCTACTTTGTAAAGAAGTGTAGAGAATATATGACAAATTATTAGGCAAATTTCTTACTTTTTATTTACTTACAAAATACAATACTTTTAATTATCTAATTAATTTGGGGGGATGAATAGCAACTACTTACAGTATTACACATTCAAATAATTTTTTTAAAGTTGAATATATTAATGAAACGAATAAATATTTAAATATATAAGAACAAAAGAAATTGATTTAAATTTAGAAAACATTTAATGTCACCCTATTTACAATGAAGTGAAATATTCATAGCAAAATTAAATCATAAATTTGATAAGAATGCTAGTTATTCTTTAGATTTCGATGTGCTGGATACAAAAGATATTATCCGATTTCGGGTATTCTGGGTAAGTAGATCAACTTTATAAATACTCTGTCTGGTATATTTAGTTTAGAACAATAGTTTAGTGCAATTCAAACTGCTTGGGACCGGAAGATCAGAAATTTTAGGGGAATTTATTGTAATTATTTAGTCTAAAAAGAGAGAAAATAATTCCTACTTAATGACTGACGAACTGGGATAAAAGTGACACTTTAAATAAATTTTTAAAACTACTTTCCCTTATATGTTATTCAGTTTCCCATAAAGTAAGAAGAGATCTTCCTGAACATGTTTATGGTCTACGGCCATGTCATAATCTGATACGGTCATAATCTTAACACCATATTCATGAATAATGCGAAAATATATATTTTACAACAATCGAAAAATGGGCAGTCATGAGAAAAAAATTAACAGATAAACGTGAATAAATGTATATAGTAGATATAAGTTCAACTTCGAGTTTTAAACCTGCATAATATAGGAGGCAATTAACACCTATAATGAGTCATTAATTACGCAGGGAACCAAATTTAGAATCCCCACCCTGCTCTGTCGTAATTGTACCTTTTAACACATTCATCTACAATTGTATGAAAAAACACCGTCATTGATTTAACACTCCATTAATTATCAAGAAAGTTATGTATTTCTGGTAATTCAAAATAAAGCTTTACAACCTACTATAACATCAATATTTAATGACGAGGAAATAAACATTATCTGATGACACCCAGGGACTCGTGAATTGATGAAAACCCATTTTGTGTGCGTTGCATTAATCAGTTCTACATAATTAAATGATTGTATTAAAAATCTCATTAAATAAAGTGCACGCATGACTGTGAAAAGTCGACTCTTCATCTTTTGTACAATTTTTATGACATGTCGAACATTTGGGCATTGTATTGTATTTGAAGTCAACCAACCTTTGTTTATTTTTTATTCTTACATTTTACATAACACTTTTAGAGAGGTGCTTTGTATTTTGTAATGTTATATAATTCCTAACAACTTGGTATTACACGAGTATTATCTTGAGGAATATGTCAAAAGAGAAAATAAACTACACAATATTTCTACAACATCAAGATCATTCATCCGCACCTGCGACCTATATACCTGCGCGCCTGGCACATCCTGCATACTTAATGCTAAGTATCGTACTTACTAAATCTTGCATTAAGTAAGCACAATGTGCCAGGCGCGCAGGTATATAGGTCGCAGGTGCGGATGTTGATGTGGATGAGTGATGTAGAAATATTTTAACAAGCTCTGAGGATGGGTAGAATATACCCGAAACGTAGGCGAGTACATTACATGATTTTTTACTTATTCCTCACAAAATACTTCGTAAAATTTTGTATTCATAAAACAATAGATAATATTTATTTACAAAATGTGTATGAGCACGAGGAGGACAATAAGTTATTTGGTCTCAAAATGCAAGAAATGAACCATACCATCAATTTGATCGCAGTATCCGAGGGAGAACCGATGAAAAAACCGATCCGGAATAAGGTTACAAAAATACTGTGTACAACCGTACCATGACTGAGTAAATATTATAACTATTCTCTTAATTAATTAACTAAAAGCTTAACGAAAAATTAACTGTTGCCGCAGAATACAAAGGAAGAAAAAATATCTATATTCAAAGAATTTCGACAAACAATTTGAAAAAGAGGACGCTTCGTATGTTTCGCAAATTCAGGTCTTTGTGTTAATCGCATGATATTTAAGTTCGAAAATAGGATAAAATGATATCCTTTTAAATCATGTGATATAGCACCAATATAAATTTATTAAAATAAAATGTATCTGTTAAAATAGAATTTTAACAGATACATGTGATATAGCACCAATATAAATTTATTAAAAAATAATTTCTCTTTTTTATCTGAAATTTGACTCCGAGTTAAGCTAATTGCGGGTATCGAATTTTAAATTCATTTCGATTACATGAGTATTGATCCAGGAGGAAGGTAGCATGAATATTTTTTACTTCTTGTTGCCGGATATGTGGAGAACATACCCATGAAGATACAGATAATTAAAGATATGTCGGACAGATAATTAAAACTGTATGGTTATAGAAAAACTTAACTCGAAATGTTTTTCAATTATACTTCGTAAGAAAAAACAGAGGGATATGTACCGACAAATTATTTGCGATTCGTGAAAATATATTACGTCTAATCGAACCATTTTCTTTCTATTGCAGTCGTTCCACAATACAGAATATTATTACATCTTTGCGAATAAAAATGATTCCTCTATGCTAGGATTTAGTCATAAAATTATTCTTTAAAGCAAAATATTCTTTTAACACTTAGACAGGCCGACGAAAGTATAGTTTTTAAATAAAAAATGTGCCTTGAGAATACAAATGCAGGATAGTTTTACGTACCATCAGTTTAAAAAATAGTAATAAAGTGACATTTTTTTCAACTAGAATCAAATCCAGTGATGATAAGATAATAAGTAAGATAAATCTATCCAGGAGTCAAGTAAGTTCAATTTCCGCGCTGACACTGCAAACTCCATTACATTGTTTTGGTGAATGTAACACGCTCCATCTTGTACTGCGTCTCGTGTTCAACCGAAATGCAAAATATCTCCTTACAAAAGTACACTCACCGTAAAATAAGCTTTATATTTTAGATTCTTTTTCATAGATTGTAAACTCATCTGTATGTAAATTTGAGATTTTCATGCATATATGATTTTTAATTTTAAATACAAAAAGAAATATTTCCAAACAATTTATTTTGTCAACTCAGAGAGCCTTCCGTCGAAATTGAACTTTTAACCTTATAGCTTCGTCGCGATAACACACACGTTTTGTGACATTCTCATTTTGTAAGAGCAATTAAGAACAACCCAGGATTTTTAAAGTGAACATTTTAATTTTTAAATGTGTTTTGAAGTATAGGCTCATGAATGCCTCTTCGTATTTTCAGAAAATCCTGTGCATCTCGTGTGTGCGTAACAAATTCAAAACTGTACAAACGGTTAAATTTCCTCAGTCGTTTTATTTTTTTATTTGATAATCTACAATTTGTAATGTTACTATCATAAATGGGAGAAATAAAATTTATTACGTTCCTTTTCACTCCAAATTTTACTGAATATTCCACAAGAACACATCAAACTTTCACATATGCGTCGTCATTTTCACAATATAGCAAGAATTTGACTGATATGACAACAAAATTATTAAAAGAGCAAATTTATTTCAAATTACGAAATGTTCCCTGAGTTCATAATCCCAATAAATGTTGTTCAATTTACAATAATCTCCTGTTATTACCTATATTTGGAATATTTATTATATTTATAAATCAATTAAATGTTGCGGTACATGTAGAGATTAATCTTTTGGAATAAACCTTCACTTGTAAAATGCATTTTTCTTTCTGAGAGTCACTCTTCATGAGTTAGTAATTTAACTCCTCAATTGTTTCAGCCTAGAAAATGGCGGTATTATAAAGTCATTTGAAAAGTTGTAGAATCGAATTCATATTACTCAAAGCGTTCAAACTAAGTTTTGACATGTCCGATACAGAATGCTTCAAAAATAATATAAAAAAAATTTCCAAGACGCTTCCGTTACAAGGTACAAGAAAAACCGTGACATGCTCCTATGATAAATGGGTGGGATCTAAAAGCGAATTCATTAATGCAGCCTTTGAGAGGCAGAAGGAACACTCGAGTTCTCTCGAAAAGTCTTGGAGAGATTGCGGTGCGTTTGATTGATGGGATTATGATTGGATCCAATGCACTTATGCTTCTGTTCTGGAATTCCCCGTCCCCATCACGCACCACGTGGGAAAAAGGATACACGGGAGAAAATCCAGATTCAACATATCCATCAGCGTAATAAAATGTGCAATGAGTAATTATTAATTTTTTTAGGATGTTTCAGGGTCACGTGTTTTTATATTTAATTTTTAATATTAGTTAAATCATATATGCATATTTTTATTCCGTCTACCGTACACGTGGACTGGGTGGAAATGGTATACAGGTGTATGGCAGGCGAACAGGTTTTGCAGTGGTTAACATCTTGTGATCAATAGAGGATTCTCGGGAACGATTTCCAACTCGTAGTCATTTTAACCTGTTCGAAAGTTTTCACTTTAATTATATAATTTAATAATTTATTTAACGATTTTTAATTTCAGTTCTCTGAGTTATATATTTTTGTATATTATATTATATTTTTATATCCTGCAACAGGGTAAGATATGTCCATTTGCAGTTAAATAAATAATAATAATAATAATAATTATTATTATTATTATTATTATTGAGAGGAATACAAACGAAATTTTATCCTTTTCCTGCATTGACAATTTGGGATATTTTCCCCGATTTTGGAAATTTTTAATAACGGACAGAATAGTTTGGGAATTGAAATTTTCGGGATATTTAGGTTTATTCGTAAAAGTTTAATTTATCGGTAAAAAATATATTTCAATAAATTTAATTAATTTCAAAAAATAATTATCTGATTTTAATTGATGTTGCATATTATGATAACGGAGGAAAATTTTGAAGGGAATTGACATTTTCCGAAAATTTAGATTTATCCGTAAACGATTAATTACTTAATATTAAAATATTTTTAATAAGTGTCATTAATTCAAAAAAAGATTATTTAATGTTAAGTGACGGGCTCAGGTTCAGTTTATAAAGTTTGTGCCTTATTATATAGTTTAATTGTTTTTCGACGTTTTCTGGAAATGATTCCGAAAGATACTCACGTCAATGCATTCACAATTTTTTCGTCAATTTTGGTTCCATAACTATGATATTAACAACCATCGATCATTAGTTACTGTAAAAAATAAAATTGATATATTATCGTGAAAAAATTTATTTTCGTTAAAGTTTTAAGAGTGAGAAAAATCAGAATAGAAAAAAGCATTTTCTAGATCAATATTTTTTATTAAAAGTTTCAGGAATTTCTCGACGGTCATGGTCGACAACGCCGTCTTCTCGAATACTAGTTAAATATGTGACAACTCGAATTATATAAGCAAACACAATAATTTGTATTTATTGGCGAATCATGTTTCATCGCTTTTGAGACATCATTTAATACAGACATTGAAAAAATAGCAAATATGATCGAAATGAAGAAATACTTTCACGGGGTAAACATATGATTAATTCGACGATAAAAATAAATTGGTTATACTATTTAAGTCATAACTCAATTTTTTCCGAGGAATTAAAATGTCGAAAGCATTTTTCATTAAACTACGTCAAAGTGGATTCCCGTCTTTCGCGCGGAGGTAATGAAAAATTGTTTTTAAATAAATAGTTTTGTATTATGAATTCGTGATTTGATGATATCTTGAAATTGGCTTTATTATAATATATTAAAGTTATCATATTTTACACGAAAGATATATTATAAATATATTAAAACAATAAAGGAAGTATTGTGGGTTAAAAAGAAGTTATCATAGATAGATCCAAATTATTTTTATTGTCGAAAACAGTTTTCCACAACATTGACGTCAACACCATTTGTTCTACAAATTTAATTTTATCTCTATTCAAATATCCCCCCCCCCGTTTTAATCATTTTTAATATGTATTTTTTATTTTTATATGATTATATTGAATAGTTTTATTATATTTTTAGAATCATTCAATATGAAAAATCGGTCCAGTGTATATAATATTATTCCAGTGATTGAAACAAGAGCAAATACATTGTATTTTGAATTGCGCCCTAAGTAAATATTTTGAAGTGATACCATTGATGATGCCATAAAAAGAGGGGAAACATGTTTGGCCAATTAATATGAAACATAATTATTTTCCATTTCCATTTGCATTGATTGAATAATTCTATTCGTCATGTAAATATGCCCCAATCTTTCAGCTTCCACTATTTGAACTCTAAAATAAATTGATGGACATTTCAGTCATGGTAATAGCTATACTTACATATCTCCTAAGCTGAAGAGTTATTACCATTCAGTTTTGGGAATATGTGATCATACATAACAAATCATGAATATGATACAAATCGTTGAAGAGACACTTTTGTGAAGAGTAGCAATGTGTTGGTAAAATTATGATTTAAGAATATTTCCTGCGCCCAATGTCTTTATTAATATATATCTTTAACAAATATGTATTTAACACAAATACGATAATATTTTGGAGGCTTAGTATACTTTCGAGTATCTGTGCTTGTATAAAAAACGCTAGTTTTTTTCTCACCTTTTATTTTTACGTTCGTTAATTTACCCATATTTTATTAACGATAAGATTAATTTTGAAATCAAATTTTTATGTTTCAACAAAACTGTGCTTATAGAAAATCGAAATACATATTAGCTTCTTTTTTAACTTTTGTTACAAATTCAAACAATGTTCGAAATAAATTCTTCGTTTACATATTATTCCAGAAAATTAATTAAAATCTGTACTGCAGAAGATCTTCCAAATAATTAGTAACAAACACGTAAATAATTACTCATATTTCGATGACAAAACAAGGGAAGGAAATATTTCCAGACTAATGTCTACATCATTGCTTGTATCACCTTATAATTTCATCTTTCTTCTATTAATAGTAACATATATAACATCACTCGGTTTTTGTATTAGTATAGACCGATTTGAGAGCTATTGTAGAACACTTCACACTTTTGTTTTTGATTGAATACAGACATGCATAACCATTTAAATACGTTTAGTGATTTATGATGTATAGTTATAATATTAAAAAT
Source organism: Laupala kohalensis (assembly GCA_002313205.1). Lineage (NCBI taxonomy): Eukaryota > Metazoa > Arthropoda > Insecta > Orthoptera > Trigonidiidae > Laupala > Laupala kohalensis. Next base: position 475,403 of record NNCF01126658.1, on the reverse strand, counting down.
TATAAATAAGCTTCATTGTTAAAAGAGGCAGTTGCAAACTCCATATGACAACGTGGAGGTTAATAAACTAAACGGAAACAAGCAACGGACAATTTGTATCAAGGACCCAAGGAAAGTGGCGAATTTAATATTTATAAAAGAATTTATTTAACAAATACGTCCTGTCATATATTTATTATTTCCAAAGTAAATCAAATATATTAAATGCTGTTTCCAGAGGAGATTTTACTTTGTGTACCGAGTGAGTTTCTCTGAATCAAGTCGACCTCAGTTCATCCCGGGAGACCTCGCTCACGAGATTAGTTGGGAAACTTCTGAAAGTTATCCTTGCACAAATATTGCTTGTAGTTTCGGATGATATCTTGACCCTGTTCAAAGTCGCATCCAAACCACTGCGCATATCATCCACCTTGGACGCCTTCGATATCAAGTCACGAGTCAACTTTGTTTATAATGATATAAAGATCCATAATCCGCAATTTTTTATAAATTGCTTTATCCATAAAGACTGAAAATTTGGGGTATTTGTTTGTATATGAAACATCTTTATCTTCCGATGCTCTCGCGTGACAGACTACTGAGAGTTTAAAAAACTGACATTTGACATTACAAAACCTGCTCTCATAACACATTCCACCCAAATACAAATTGAATTGCATACAGTACAAACGTTTTAAGTGCCAGATATTACAATACACAGAACACGTTACACAAGAATGCGATTGTTTTAAAACTATAATACTCACAATTGAGTGCAAACGTCCCAACCACACAATAATATTACTATATCAATAAAATAATCTAGCAAATATAAATTCCTAAATGTAATTGAAATAATTCTCACAAAGATAATGGTCTTGATCTTCGTTATGACGAAAATTCATCAAGTAAAACCTAAACCATGATTTTTCTCTTATCTTAATTGGTTTCAGCGATTTTAATGCGTAGTAAAATGTATCGCGACGGTACAAATAACGACATGAAGTAATCTCTGTCACACGAAAACGTTGACTGCACTGGAATTAATTTAACGATCCTTCGGACTCTAAAGCAAAAATCGACCATCAACGATTAATACGTGTACCATGCCAAGCGCATTGCTAATTTAATGTAATGTCTCGCCAAACAAGGCGATGCAACAAAATACTTTATGATCGATTTCAAGCTCAAAATATACGAGCAAACAGGAAACTTGTCTCGTAAACTTTTGATGAGCCAAATTCATGCTAGAACGCGCGCATGTCAACGTGGAGGATGCCTCTTTAAAAAGGTTATGAACGATGACTTAAAAAACACTTTATAAGAAGAGATATTTTGGAAGAAAATAAATCAGTTGATTAACTACTGATTCTGAGCGTCATCTAAAAAATTACCAGAAACATGAAGAGATAAATTTTCTGTTATAAGAAAGTCGTAAAATCTATCGTGAATCAAATTATTGTGGAAAGTAAGGTACCTTGGGCAACTAACTTAAAGTCCATTTTCTCTCTAAATACTGTTCAAATGGAAAACACGATTCCATATTAAGATTTAGAATAATTTTATGAATTGAAAAATACTAGTAAGAAAATGAAAATATTTACAATTTGCATGTCATAACACATTTTTTAAACATTGTCTGGGTTTTTTTTAAGTATTTTGTTTATTACCACCCGTTTGATAAATAAGTAGCCGGACTCGATAATGTATTCATAAGGACCATAAACTTAATAAAACACGAAAGTCACATACAAATTTCTTTAATGGAATACAAAAGGAATTTAACAAATCAAAATTCAACATAGAAAAGTAAAATTTCTTAACACACTTAACCTTTAACTTGTGTTGTAATCATTTTAAAATTTCTTTTACGTTTTGGCATTTAAACTCAAAATAAATAACAGAAATTCTATAAACCTTATTGTCAAAAAAGCAGTTGCAAACTGCGTATGACATTATCTTCTAGGGCAATTCCGGTCAGATCGATCAAACATTCAGAATTCAAAAGAGGATAGTTCCGGTAATTTGTAAATCTCACCCCCGAAACTCTTGTAAAAATTTATTTAAGGAATTAAATATCTTAACACTTTCTTGCATTTATGTTTATGAAACGGTCGTGTTTGTTAAGACTGAATTAATGAAGTGCCATCATTTCTTCATACGAAACAATCTCGTTCACGAACACATTACTCTCAATAGGAATAATATTCATCGACCTAGAGTGTCAACCACTCTTTGCCAAAATGGACCTTATCATTCGGGAATCGTTCTATATAATTCCTTGCCCAAGAATATAACAGATATTATGAAATTGAATCTCTTCAAATCCGCGGTTAAAAACTACCTCCTGCACCAGTGCTTCTACAATGTAAAAGAATTTATTGATTTTCATAGAAGTTCAATCCATCTTGTACTTTATCACTCCATTGCTGTAGTACTTTTTAAATATTTTATAACAATTTTTAAAAAACTATTTCTTGCATGATTGTGCTGTGTCTTATGATTTATATTAATTAAGTTTTATGTGTCCTCAACTTTGACACGGTTGTGCACATAAATTCTGTAGCCCCATTCTGGCCCGGGTTTTTCTCCGTTTTTCCTTCGAGTAGAGGCGGATGTCTTATGCAGGTTCTCTAGGCTTTTGTCTAGGGGTGCGTTTATTGAAACAAGACATCGTGAATTTAGTGTAATTTCAATTATGATTTTTAAACACTACACTCAGAATAATCTATAGTTCGATAATAATTCGTACATGTAAAATAATTTTTTTGTGTTAAATTACAAACATATTGATTATAACACGTAGCTAACTTTTTATCTTACCTAGGAA
>NNCF01126658.1:460853-472437 GCA_002313205.1 Laupala kohalensis | reverse complement strand
TCCGGAAACAAGCAAGGGACCGTCCCATCAATTCCGATCAAGGGCCCATAGGCAGTGGCGGATTTAATATTTATAAAAGAAATTATTTAATAAATACGTACTGTTACCCATTTATTATTCCAAAGAAAATTGTAGATATTTGTGCAGTGAATATTCGGGATTAATAAAACAAAGGTCTTAACGACGTTCCCGCTCAAGGAAAATCCGCCACTACCCGGAGGAAAACCGGAGAAAAACCCGGACTGAGATGGGGTTACAGAGATAATGTACACAACCAAAGTGCCAAGGTTGCGTACAGTTAGAAATAAACTATTAAAAACATAAAGGAGAATAAACAACACGCATGAAAAAGGTATTTAATCAGTATCTAGAATACTACATAACAATGGTGTAATAAAGTACAAGAGATATTAACTTACATCATCCGACATCATGCGTAAAACAATATTTATGGAAAAAGTGGACTTTTATTAACTTCTTTTATTATAATCTGAAAATTATTTCACGTTATAGAAACAATAGCACATTAAAAAGCTTTTAACCGCGGATTTAAAGAGATTAAATTTATTTATATCTTTTAGATTTTTTGGAAGGGAATTATACAAAATTATTTCTAAATGATATGGGCCTCTTTGGCAAAGAGTGGGGTGGGATTTTAATTGTCCTGTCTTATTAAACATGACTACTTCATAAATTTATATGCAAGGGCGGAGGAGAATATTTTATTCTCTAAATAAAGGTTCTCATGAATTTAGGGGGTGAGATTTACATATAATCATTGTCTGTTTAATACAGTACATTGTCTGTTTTACAAAACATTTAGACTACATATACTGTGGGCAGTAACGACCTAAACCTATTTAAGCAAAGCTGTTTAAGTTCAACGGTGGTCTAGTGGTAGCGTCTTTACTTCCACGCCCATGCTGAGCGGCAGAGCATGGAATCAAATTCCTGCTCGGCCGAAGTAGGTAAGGTTTTCGGCTGGGGTTTCCCTCACATATTCCGGACAAATGTCGGTTCAGTATCATAAATTCCCCGGCAACGCAACATCTCGCCTTCCCAATTCCCTTTCCTAAGTCCAACGGTTAGGTGGAAGAGCAGGCCTCATGACCTGAACCTCCTTTTGCCAAAAGGCATAAAATAAATAAATAAAAGCAAAAGTAAAATTGCGGTATGACACATCACAAGCAAAAGCGTGGCAAAAGCGACTTGCGTTCGCACTTGTATGTTCCCGAACCGTGTTCTAAGTCTTACAAGTAAAAGTCTTTTCTGTTGGGTGGGCGCTTTGTAACAGTGAGCGTTAATTGCTCATTTTACATATTTATTAAGTGCTTTCGAAGTCAATTTTCAAGTTTTGTTTTGTTGCATCAATTTCTTAGTGAGTTATCGAGAAAACAAAATCATTTACTTAAACACATACCACATTGGATATCAACTCGAATTCTTCGGACTCTCATGAAACAAATTTTGCGAAGATATCAAGAAATCTTGATGTTTTTTTTACCACACGATTACAATACTTTCCTTATACAATACTTGTGTAATTATAAAATAAGAAATATTGATTAATATGGTATCATTGTTTTATAAAAATGGTTCACTCTGTCATAGTTTTTATTAAGTTTCAAGCTTTTTCGCCCGCTTAGCGAGCATATCAGTTCAGGGATCAAAATTAATAGATATAAATACACTTAACATACTTCAAATAACAAATAAATCGTAAGTGTTGGAAATAATACAAAAATCTCAATAAAAACAGTAAAATAATAGTTGAAAATAGAATAGTTGATGATAGATAATAGCAGATAATATAAATATCAGGAAACATACATCAGATTTGAAGAGGCAGTTGAAGACATTGAAAAATGTAAATTAAAATGAAGAACACACTGATAAAATGTCGAAACTCCCTTCTTTGAGGTTCCGTAATTTTATTTGTCATTCTTAGTTGCCTAAAAAATTAAATCTAAAAAAAAATGGTTTTTACATGAATATACTGAAAGCAGTTATGTTGCACCCCTAGTTCAGTTTTTATANTTAAAAATGTAAAAAGTTAATGGGAATTTATAAAATAATGAAAAAGTCTTAAAAAAGAAATGCAATTTAAATTAATTTATTTTGGTTGAATCAATGTTAGCAAAACTCATGAAATAAGAATATAGCCTGTTAGTATATCCCGGAATTTTTGCATCTGGCGAGATCAGCTTTACATCATTAACTGAAATCAATTATGTCACCACATAGAATAATATAGAATAATAAGATCTCATTCCATGCTCTGTGAATGCCACGGACATATCCTATTATACAGAGTAATAATTGAATGTATTTTGTGCCGTATACAAGAAGAAGTAAAAAATTGAAAATGCTTTGAAAGGTATCTCTTAATTACTAATTTTATGACCTCACCCTATTTCCATAAAAAATGATCGAGTAAGATAGAGCTCTGACAAAAGCAGATAGACAACCAGCTAAGCATCTAAGCAAGCCATTAAATCTCTGGTCAAGAACCAAGTTCGCACGTTCATATTTCCGTAACTTATTCTACAGGCAGCAGTATGAGTCCAATAGACGTTTATTCAAATTTCTCTACATCTATTAAAATATTTTGTAACTAATCCTTTGTAAATTAGAGAAAAAAATATATTTTCCAAATATCTCGAAACAGTGCGGTATACAAAAATTAATCCAGTAAATACATTGAAATAGTTGAAATGTCCAGGAAGATGTCCAGATATGCGTATCTATTCCTGAACATGGTATAACACTCAATCCTTGCGTTGACCGAAAATCCGTTTAAGAAGAAAGTTCATCAAGGGGGAAAAAGATAAAGAGTAACGTACATGAAACGTGTAAAAACTTGCAGAACTTTCAAAGGTAGTGTCAGTGTACCCAATTTGAAGAGATCCGAAAAGTATTTTTTAATGAAACTTCTTTGCGTGTGCTACATTAGCAGAAAATCCGGACTCTGTCTCATCGAAGATAATAATTTGACTATGTTTCAATACATGGAATTGGAAATTGAACATATGTTACCTCTATTCATCTTCTATCGGTATTTTTTTCAAGCACAGGAATCACTTTACAGAAATTAAAATGAAGAACACACTGATAAAATGTCGAAACTCCCTTCTTTGAGGTTCCGTAATTTTATTTGTCATTCTTAGTTGCCTAAAAAATTAAATCTAAAAAAAAATGGTTTTTACATGAATATACTGAAAGCAGTTATGTTGCACCCCTAGTTCAGTTTTTATAACTTAATTGTCAAAAAAGCACTTAAAAACTACGTATGACCAAGTGGAGAACACTTAATTAATTTACTCCCCGGAAGCAAACAAAGGGTCATCCCTTCCATCCCAATCAAGGGCTCTAAGGCAGAGGCGGATTTAACATTTCAGCACACTCTTAAGATATTAAAAATTGTTTGCTACATATTATAAGATCAACAGAATACCAACAACTTTGTATTTAATAAAACACCAAGAGTTAGTTCACAAATACATATTATTATATCAAACTATAGGTTATTCGGAACACATTGTTCATAAATCGTAACTATTAAAATAACTAAATTCGAAATTAATTATTACAAAAAACCTAACAAGGGCATAGAGAGCCTGTGAGAGGCACAAGTCTTACAGCCCGATATCTCGCCTCGAGAAATTTCGCACCGCTTTCTATTGAATATGGATATAGTGTTGGAAATCAATATAAAATGGAACACGTTGAGCGCAAGATAATCGAACCGGTTACGATATTGGCTTGGATTTCTTCCAAATTAAGAAACTTCGCTCTTCGCTACGCCTCGGACGTAAGTGGGGTGACGTGAGCTTCAGTCAATTGACAAGCGCCAAATACGTCGAGACATTCTAATCAAGAAGAAATTGTTCCGCCACCTGCCTCTTAAGTGACGGCGTGCATCGGCGATGTGATTGCTGCTGAATCCACGACGACGCGAGTAATTATCAGTTGCTGAGGACTAACCAGGCGAAGAANGATATGCGTATCTATTCCTGAACATGGTATAACACTCAATCCTTGCGTTGACCGAAAATCCGTTTAAGAAGAAAGTTCATCAAGGGGGAAAAAGATAAAGAGTAACGTACATGAAACGTGTAAAAACTTGCAGAACTTTCAAAGGTAGTGTCAGTGTACCCAATTTGAAGAGATCCGAAAAGTATTTTTTAATGAAACTTCTTTGCGTGTGCTACATTAGCAGAAAATCCGGACTCTGTCTCATCGAAGATAATAATTTGACTATGTTTCAATACATGGAATTGGAAATTGAACATATGTTACCTCTATTCATCTTCTATCGGTATNTACGCATCGCATGGGTATATTCGCACGGTTTCTTGTTCAACCTTTTCAATTTATTCACAATTTCTTGTTTTATTTGCCAACACTGAATCGCTCGTATCATTTGCTCCTTTAGTACTCTCGGATTTGCTCCTGTAAACTTCGTGATTTTTGTACAAACATGCTAAGTTTAAACTCTATTAATAACGACTGGAAATGCAATATTGTAACTTTCAAAAATAAATTTACAGTTAAAAAATATATAATAATAAAAAGAAAAAACTAATTACACCAAAAATCTGGAGTGTGCCCCACTGAAGTTTCCAATTATAACTCATAACAGAAAGGACTAAACATTAAGCAGCGAACATTGTAAAAAAAATCAAAAAAAAAAGAAACAATAGAAATGATAATATATTATAATTATCAAACGCTAGGACGTAATTAAGAGATCAACCTGTTAAATTAATTTTTTCTGACAAAATTATACATTCCAGACTATCATACCTGATCATTCAATTCCACGAATAATCTTCCACTCTCAACTCTTTGCAATTGCCTTTCAGGCTTATCTAAAATACACACCTACGAGATAACTAATATTTGCTTAAAACTACATAAGGTAAATAATATTCTCTGTAACTCGGAAACGGTGCAACTTACAGAAATGCAGTTTATAATCTGTAAGCAGAATTAACTGAACAACCAAAATGCTAGTATTCATGTTTTGAAAATTTCGAATTTTAAGAAACCGAAAGTGCAGGGCAGTGCATCAATGTAGTCGGTTTGAGCTGTCCAGAAATAGGCTTCTATTCCCAATTGCATTCAAAGGCAAATCTCAAGTTTGGTTCGATACATTAATTTGTTAGCGAGTTATCGAGAAAAAAATTCTTAACTACGATGGAGATCATGGCCAAAATTTAAAATAGAAGGAGCCTGGAGCCAATTCGTAAAACTCCGGAGAGATATCAATTTTTTTTCGACCGATTTCAGTACTTTACTTATACATACTGCTCGATTGGAAAGTAAAACTCCAGAATATGTATCTGAGGACGAACCCTTGGAATTTTGTTGGACAGCACGAAATTGTTAGAACCCATTGTAAGGTTCCTTCTCTCGGTTCATCTACGTATTCTTGTTCTTTTTTGCTTAAACGAGGTAATAAAATAGAAATGTCCTGTTTCTACTCCCTCGGATTCTCGCATGACTTTGATTTCACAAATGTGGCATTTATTGCTCTGTCTTCTACGTCTAATCTCCCTTTCCGCATATTGCATCTTCTCTGTTGCAGTCACAGTCTTTTTCTTTCCTCCGACAAAAACACTTGAAAGCCCAGAGCGACCGTCGGGTCTCCCTTCCCACTCCCTTCCCATCGTAACGTGCTCTCATAAATAGTGGGACTGCGTAAAGAGGAAGAGATATTGCGCCAGCTGCGGAGGGTCGATGAACTGCAAAGGACAAGCAATGCAAAACACTCAATCGTTTCTACGATAACCATTTCAATCCTTAGTTACCGGCATTTAAAAAATAATTTTTTTCACTTCGAACTAGAATTCTTTTCAAGAATCACAAACTAAATACGCACATTTTTTTATTGTAACTCAAAAATATCTTAATTTTTCAGTGAAAGCATTTAGAACTATTGAGGTATTTTTATTACTTAACCAATAATAAATATACAATTACAAAGAAAGTAACAATATGTGTTAAATATTAAGTTAATGATAATTTAAACTACTATACTGCTATGCAGTGACAATCTATGCATATTCTATCATTTTAATGCGAAAATATTCGGCAACAAATGCAATTCGATAATCGATGCGTTCGAATATTCGTTCAACTATCTTAAGGCACACAGACGCATCTTAAGGCCTAGATACGCAACACACATCTGATATTTACATAATACAGAAGGCAAAACAATGTAACAAACTAAGCCAAAAGTAATGGACATTATTGGTGATAGATTAACTAATATAGTATTCAGTTAGACCGACAGTACATGTAAAAGTACAGATTAAAATTGTTGGCAGTTTCAAGTTCCGTCAGGCAACTAGAGATTCAGAATTTAAAATGTGCTCTCTTTCCATCTTCTCACATCTCAACAACAAGAAAATTATAGCAAACTACAAGAAAATTATTGCAGTTTGTCCGAATTTTCTGACATTCCTTTGTAATTATCCCTATTTTTCTCCTGCAAACTTTTCCAGGACAAAACAAAAAAAAAATTACGCATATTCATCGTTCGAATCGTGACTTACGGTCTTGAGTACAAAAATCTCTTAGAAAAAAGCACCTTCAAGTTTTCCCGAATTTTTCAATTTTCCGGGCAACTTTTCCAATTTCTCTTTCCCTAAAATCCTTATTCTGACGATAACGAACAGTTTCTTTTAAATTAGCCGAATCGGTCCAGCCGTCCTCAAGTGATGCGAACAGCATTTAATTTTTATTCATATAGATAGATAGTCACGAAGTTGGAAATAGTTCATATACAAACTAATAGTTCAAAAGCATTTGCCCAAACATCGTCATAAGTGTTTCTAAGATTATACTCTATTACGAACACATTAATTTACTTATAAAGATCTTTTAGCACACCAAAATGCGTCTACATCTTCTGTTGGAAGAGGAAAAAAATACATTAGCGTCAAAAGCACACTTGGTTGATTTGTGACGAAATTAAACCAAAAGAATGTTCATGCGCGGCAACAGGTGAAGCAACATATAAACGCGTGCGCCAAAGCGCTGTTCAACTCACGTTGATCCGCGATCATTTTTCATTCGTTTTCGGGAACCATTTGTTCCCAGACTAGATGAGGATATTCTTTATTCGCCACCTCGTCCAACGAGGTGGATAAGAAAGAGCTCCTTACGACGATCGCGATTGTTGTAAGGATTCGCCCGAGTAAATCCTCGACACACTACTTACTGAATGAAATTTTAAAGAAATTTGGATTACACCTCTAAAAGGTGAGTGTAATTGTAGTATTTATTATATTTCTTCCTGAAAAACATGGGCCATGATGTATTAGTGCGTGCAAATAGTTTTCCAAGTTTGTAGTTTTCCAAGTTTGTTGATTTCGTTGCTTGGTTACGTGACGTCACTTTATTTGAGAAACGACGATATGAACATGTTCGACGGGAATATTCTGGAGTAACAAATCCAGAGTAAAATACTCGCGAGTAACTCGTTCATGATCCAAGGTTATTCATGGGAATAAAACGAAGAGTAAGTTTACTCTGGATTGATTATTCTCTACTTGACTCGCACTTGGTGTAACCGGGTCTAAATCCAGCACGTGATAAAAAACTCCCCATTAAGTGTCTGTTTGTTGTAGTGGCTATTGGCTTCCCACTTTTATATAATTCGTAGTGTAATATTGCATCGACTCAACAGATATTGTTGTCGTAATATTACATGCAATAATAAATCGTTTTTATTACAATCTCTTTTGACATTCTCCATCGTCTGTTTATATCTTCACAACAGATGTACGTTTACTTCGTTTTCAACGCTTTGGACGTTCTATGTCAACGTTCGTCTTCAGGCGTCCGGCAGCACCGGAATTCGAACCAGGGTACTTTGGTTCCTTAGGCGACGATGTGTACTCCTTGAAAACGATACATTCTCTTTTAACTTATCCTTAAAGTTCGGGACTTTGAACCAATAATTCTTTTCAGATAAAACTGTGAGCAATTTTAGGAAGTTATTAATGTGTAATTTTTGACGAAGATTATGACAAATGATGTGTAACCTTGAAAACCTTGAACGACTTATTTACTTCAGAATTCTCAGTTATTCTCGTATTACCTCATTTATTTTTATGAGGTGATATGAGAGATAAGTTATGGAGTAATAAGAGACAACAAATTTTGTATACATTGAGTTGTGCTGTGAAAAATAGAATAAATGAGGGAAATAAGCGTTACTTAAAATGACAATAAGAAGAAGAAGAATATCGTAACAAAAATTTTTTAATTTTATATTTCTACCACTAAAATACGTAAAGGAAGTACAGTTTTTTTTATCAAAAGTAACTTTTGAACCTCAAGATCGATTACCTAATTTATTTTTCCTGGAAAACGTGAGTTCATAGGAATTGGGTCGCAGCCCAATGGAAAAAATTAGCAACTTTCAAGGAAACCATTAGCATCTCTTAACAACTGCGTCTTTTTCTAATTTATTTGAAAGCGACGAGGCAAAAAAGGAAGTCTAAATTTGTACAACTCCTTGACGTACAATTCGCGTATTCGTTATAATGATAGACAATGGTGCTGAGATCATGGTTTTGCAACAAGAACCTCTTCACTTGAGTGAACATGAATAAACACTGTCAAGTCCAAAGTTTAGGGGTTCAACGTAAATTGTTAAATATTGAACCAAACATTTCTCTGAAACTGTCAAATGCTCGTAGAAAAAGAAATCATCAAAAAGTCTTCTTCTGCTTCAAATAAAATCTCATTATTTATTACCATATTTCTTACTGTAACAAATGTTGCAAACGAAAAATTCATTATTCTGTAATACAAAACGGCAATCGACAGCTACAGGGAGAAGTAAGTATCACTTGGAATTTGTCGTCTTTTCAAAACTATTGTACGAAATTAGCTTAACGTCACATAACGAAATAAGCTTTACACAATCCACACATAAATAATTCTATATATAGTTTTCATAGTTAACTTCATTATTAAAAATAAAATTGTAAGTTTAGCCAAATTTCTATTATTGTCCAAAGAGGTTTCCGAGGGAGCGGCCGTCGGGGTTAGTGAAGCACCGTTGTCGGTGGCTTTCCTGCGTCGTCGAACTGTGACTTCTTTTTCATTCTGAACACGTAATTTTTACGACTAAGTAAGGTGAACATAGTATGCAAAAATTTGAAAATGAGAAGGCTGCCAAAGATTAGAATACTGATAAACCAATATATTTTGCCACGTAATTATATTGTAAAAATATTGGTCAATAAATAAATATTTTGTTTATATACTTAAAATTTTATTATTTCAACTGCATGAGTAGGAGATGCTTGCGATAGATCCGGTTCATTATACACAACGAAGAGTAGTTACTTACGTTTAAAATTCTATTGCATCACAAAAAAATTATTTCAACAATATGGTAAATAATACTTACGAAAGAGAACATAAAAACTGTCGAATGCTAAAAATACAATGCTAAAGTCATTCATAGATAGATGAACATTTTTTTCAATATAAAGAAGAAGGTATAGTTCCGTATAATTAATACATATTAGTATTGAAAAAAATATTTCAATAACTGAAAACTAAATATCATATTCGTTTGGAATGCACCAACATTTTTAAATGATCGTTACATAAAGTGAATTTGATGGAATGAAAAGAGCTGTATGAAGTAACGGACGTTCTTACCTCGATTGAAGAGACAAGTTATCACGTCATATCTCAATTCCAGAACCAGAATCTGTGGCCTTTTTCAATCGCTTGGGAAGAGAAATTCACCTTCCCATTTCAAAACCACCAACACTGCCATATTTCATAGGTAGCAGCGGTGCGAACGAACTCTTGCCGGCTCATTAAACCTCTTATGGTTTAATCTGTTGCATTGAAAGCGTGCGTGGGTTGATCTTCCTAGAGTACCTAAAAGGAGAGAAGCGCCAATGTGCCTGCTCACTTATGATTCGTGGTACCATTATCTGACTTTTCTCGCGCCACTTTTTAGAATCCTGAGACATCACCGTATAGAATACAAAGTCTTAACACTCGAATATTTTGTCGGACCACGTGGTACGACTTTCGCCATTATGTTCGTAGCAAATACTGTTTATCGTTACAGGCCTTGAATATATCGCTATTATTATAACCGGCGCGAAATATACTCAGAAATCTTAATATTTGATTCTAATATCTAACGTGTTGAGAACTAATACATTTACCCTAAAACGTGTCATTTTCCAGTCGTATTCTTAGTGCACAAATAAATGTATACATAATTTAATTTACATTTATTGAAATATATTGTACTTAGTTTTGACATGGAAACTTTTCATTACAATTTGTAATTCCCGAAGTTCGCGAACGTTCGTGTTTCTTAGAGTACGATTATGTTGGAGCGACGATCAGCGATACGAGCAAGGAGAAGAGTGAAGCGGAGAAGCGAGCGGGTGCGATTCCGCACGACTCCGTTGTTGAAGCGACGATAGGAGTCATCGACACGTCTACGGATGCGCGGATGCTCACAGCCTCTCAACCTACGTTCAGCTGATCGTTCAACTTAACCTCACTAAATTTACTTATTGAATTAATTTCCATAGTCACATCGTCTGTTGTGTTTTAATCCTTTATTCCCCATAATGCTACTCTTCGGTGGGCGTAAGTTTTATCAATCGCTCAAAATCAATCGCAGAACAATGTAATACAATCTGGAAATCGCAGCAACAATGGAGACCCTAGCTTCGATACGAGCGAAGACGTACCAAAGGGTTTTCGTTGCTTTTATTGTTGGTCGCAGCGCTGACATAAACGCTCTCGTATGACGTAACGTGAAGGTTACTCTGCTCTTTCCTCTTATCGTTGATCGTCGCTCCCACAAAATCATACCCTTACCTGTATGTTCGGCCCGGCGCGGCGATAAGAACGCGACTCTAGGCAGAAAATGGCGACCGACCCTTCTCTCATCGTAGGTACTCTAGATCCCTAGTCACTCCGGAGCATTTGTTTCACTCCTCCAGGCATCGGAGTGTGGAACGGCACTTCAATTCATCACGCTTCGAAATAGAAACAATTTTAAGAGTTTAATCGATCCACTTATTAAAAAAGGAGAGATAGTAAGTTGTGAGATTAGCCAATTTTCTCTAGATCCATCCGAATATGCAAACGAAGTTGTTGGACCCAAAATCTAATTAGAAAAGAACTATCTTTAGCACTGCGTGAAAATACGATTCTGTTAAGTTAGGCGAGAAGTGAAACTAAATGTGAATTTGTGGAAAAAAGAAATTAAGTTAAATAATATACCGAGTATCGTAGACCACCAGTCCTTCTAAATACTAAGAGAAACATTCTTTACGAAAATTTGGAAATCAATCACAGAGAAACGATAATGGATGTCAGAAACCAAGGTTTGGATGTAAGATCTAAATACAGATGAAGGAAAGGATTTCTCCAAATCTTTGGATGTGACATTCCTTCTTCTGAATTTGGATCTTACATCCAAACCTGTTCTCTCAGAGTAAGTAGTTTAATGTCCAAAACGCAGTTACAAATTTCAAACGTCCGCATGGATTATTATCCAGTTCTTATTATA
>NNCF01126658.1:433876-460741 GCA_002313205.1 Laupala kohalensis | reverse complement strand
CGGTGGACTATTTTTGTTAAAAAATTATGGTTTTACAACATAAATTTTATAAATATTACCTTACATGACATTCATCAAATAAATAATTAACAATCTGGTTTTCTTAATAACCATAACAATAATTTTTTAAAGTTATTATAGTGGTAATATTAGTTTTATTAATATGGTATTATTAATTTTATTAATCTTGTATTATCAATAACAATAACAATTATTAATCTGGAAACACTTTCACAGAGTATACCATTTATCAACTTCAATTTTATCTGGTAAGAGTTCAGGTCCAATGAGTCTGGGGGGGGGCTATAGCCCCCTTAGCCCCCCCCCCCCCCCATAGATCCGCCACTGTCGTTTAAGGATCAAAACTGCCACTGCCATTACGTGGTAAAAAAATTCATACTCCAATGGATCACACCTATGTGAGGTGATGCAAGGAACTCCTATTACACAGAAAATTGAAATACGTCGTCGGATGAAAAGTGTTCCACATACGACAAACATTTTTACAATTTCCGTTCATAACATGACGACTCGTGTCTCTATCGAATGACATGACACGGAAGTCTGTAACGGATACGCTCAGTTGACTTTGTTTCCACATTTCCATTTTGCGAAAGTACTGAAACGGAATCCGGGAGAAAGTTAAGAGGTACGGTAAATCTAGTCATTATATATAGTAACAGAACGTAAACAATTCTATTTTGAAATTGAACATTATTGTATGAATTACCAAATTATGAAATACATTCAGAAATTCCCGCAAAAAAATGCGTCCGCAGTATTACGATCCAGAATAAAAAACAGGAATAAACAAAAAATTTGTGCAAAAAAGTATTCCACAAACAGCATTTCCATAAGTCTCTAGCTGGAGTATCCACTGTTTCTCGGAAACGGGAGCAGCTACAAATATCTTTCTTGTGTAACAAATCATCAACTAAGCTGATTATCCACTGTTTCACACAAACGGGAAGAGTGACAATTTCTTGCACAGCAAATAAGCAACAAAGTAGCAATAAATTATTATGTAGTTCCGAGGTTGGTGCTATGAAGTGGATACTTCAGCTTAATAGACATATTTATTTCTATTAACCATTCAATGAAAATGTTATTTTTTGTACGTTTTCTCTTGACGCGTTATATCAAGAAACATAATGAATCACCTTTCTTTAACAAAATTATTCTAGAAGGGAAATATTCAATGATTTTCAAAGGAAGATATTCCTCTATATTTCACTGGAACCTAATGAAATTGTAACCCATGAACATCGTCTGGGAGACAAAATTCATTTAACGCCTTAATTACATCCATAAATTATATGTGAATTTATAGTCCATTTCACCACGTAGTTAATACGTATTAAACGTAATGAGGTTAACGAACTTCCGCGGGATCCTAAATATGCTCCAGCTACTCATATTCAAGCAATTGCAAGGGTTGATTCCTTAAAAATATTCATATAGTACAAATTTAGAAAGTCATTTTATGTTCATTATTTTTTAAAATTTAATTAGAAATGTCTGAATTTATCATTTATCAGTTACCACAATAAACGCTGTTTCTTCACACCTCAATCGTCTTTACTACATGTAAACCAAAAATTAACGTCTATGAATGATTTTTATACTAATAATACAACTTTCACAAACAAAACGTATTTTCCATTAATTCACTGATTTAGCCTCTTACATTTATTCATGGGTGAATCTGTACCTAGAGACACTAGATATACTGAGATTTATGAATCTCAATATTTTGACGGATCAAGCATTGACAAACAAACTTTTTAAACTGAATTGACGGCAATAGAATTATTGCGACAAAGAGTTCATTTATCCTGGACTTAGGTTGAATGAAGTTGATACACATACTTGAAGCAAACAGTAATTCTATTTTGCTAAGACATAATTAAATATCCTTTTAATTTAATTCAAAAGTTATTATAACGGACGTACATAAATAACTGGCTCAGTGGATAGGTCGGGGTTCGATCCGGGAGGGATGGGGATTTTTAATTACACCCCAACATCCAGACTGAGCCTCAGACCTACTCAGCCTGCTGTAAAATGAGTATCTGCTCTATCCTGCGGTCAAACTGGCCAGAGCGAGATGTTGGCCACATCTCCTCCTCCTAGTGCACTTGCGGAGCTCTACATTCTGTGAACCCCTCGCACCCCTTGTTGTGGCCTGTTGTGGAACAGTTTAACTTGACATAAATGATTTAATACAGCTGTAAATGTTGGCGAACCCTAATGCACCAATTTTAAAAAAGTTGTAAAAAAATATATTCGTAAAGATGAACACAGCGAACTCTTGATCATTATTATGTACAACGGGAGCAGGTGTCTCTTAATTCAGTCTATCAAAGTTTGTTAATTCCTCAACCAATGCCTTGCATACTGATGCATCAGATTCGTCATAAGGCATTCCATTCCTAAGAGTTATATATGCTTACATTACATTGACTTCATTCTAAATAATGATTCCCCTTATGATAAAGTTTCATCTACCAATGTACAATTAACCCGAGATCTCCCACTTACTAAAACATTTGTGATACGCGTCGAAAACATTAACTTAATCGGTAAATTTTATTTGGAGATATTAATAGTAGTTTTAAATCTTAGTCAGTGACCAATAATAAACCACATAGGGATCGCCGATATTTATGAGTGTATTGTCGAAAAACAGAAACACACTGCATTATGAACACGTACAGAATAATAAACTAATTTACTCTCCGGAAGCAAACAATGGATCGTCTCATTAAATCCAATCAAGGGTTTTAAGGCAGAGAAGGATTAAAAATTGCAGCACACTCCTTAGACAAGAATAAAAAGTTAGCTACGTGTTATAATATCAACAGAATACCAACAAGTTTGTATTTAAGAAAAAAATATATATATATATATATACTTCACAATTACGTATTATTATCTAATAATAGATTATTCGGAAAATATTTTTTATATATCGTAACTATTAAAATAACTCAAAATTCGAGATTAATTATTATAATAGACCACCACCCCTATACAGGAACCAAAAGAGCCTGTACATAAAATCCGCCTGTTCCTGAATTTAATTTGCTATCTTTATCAAAGTCGAAAAGCATCCGCTAAAATTTCTAAAGACTCAATCTCTCTAAGCCGTGATTACNAATTTCTAAAGACTCAATCTCTCTAAGCCGTGATTACGAGTGATATTAAAAACACTGACCAGTGACTTTCTCACCAAATAAGAATAACGCGAATCAGCCTCGACACCAAGGAGGTAATAAAGGCAACATCTCGCTCTGACTACTTTGATCCATGATAAATACACGTTACTTAATTTAAAACAAGCTGAGTGGAACTGATAACTAGTCATGAGGTAATATATCAAAGGTAAGGGATAATAAAACTCGACAATTGAACTGAAAAAATTTCTGAATGGGGGTGAAACATACCATCAAACCTCATTGCACATACCCCCAAATAGATTAAAATGGACAGCGAGCGATGTGAATAAATTAAATTTAAAAAAAAAAGAAAATATTTAACAATAACATGTATTTCGTAATATTATCGATAGTGAATAAAAGTACGAGATTTTTGGCAAATTGTTTTCACACGTAATGAATTGAATTTGTATCTCATTTGTATAGTATTTTATCTTATTTGTTTCGAAAAAAATACAAGTAATTGCAATAACACATACTGGCATTGGTTGCGATAGTCAAAAAATTAAAATTAGAAAACAATTTTTTACTTTTTTCTCAACATTTTGTAAATGTTGAGAAAAGTACACTATATTATCGCAAAACTAACGTTAAATTTTTAAATTTGATAGAAACTACGTTAATCGTTTACATGAGTACGATTTATTCAAAAGTGTTTTTACATTTGATAAGCGTAAGACGAAAAATTAACCTCAAAACACATTATTTCTTTTAATTTTTTCTATGAGCACACATTCTCTGCAAAGTCTACGTGAACTACTGGATCTGAACGTAGTTTTGCTACATTTAATTACTAGTGACGGAGTATTGTTTATAAACAATTAATCAACATTCGTATTTCGACTAACGTATTTTTTGCTTGTTAAACGGAAGAGCCACCATCCCATTTCTATTCGGCAAAGTGAGAAAAACAAGTGATGTTTAAGAGCAATAACTAACCATTCGGAAAACATTAAATGGCGTAAACCTCGAATGGTAACTGTCAAAATGAAGTAGACATTTCACAATAATGTGATTCAACAGATTTAGTCGAAAGCCGTTAACTCCGCTAAAATGTGTCCGCAGCTTGTTCGAACACCATAAAACACTCCGCAGAGTTCTCCACGTTTACGTTGAACGTGCCAACTCATCGCCACAGAAGCTGATTTATAAATACACGGAGGGTGCAAGCCAAAGAACAAGACAAAGTTTCTCTCCTTCTTGTACACTCATTAGTTGGAACGAAATTTTAATTTGACGTTTTCTTTTCATCAGAAATATTTCTCTACCCACTAGTGATATTTTGGTGAAAAAAAATTCGATGACCGAGAGACTACGCCAACACGAATCACAAGCGCCAGGGCGTCGTGACCGAGAAATTGCTCAAATTTCGTGGCAGTATCCAGTGTGCAAGGACAATTTTATAACACGTACCGAACTTTTTTTATTGTTAGGAGTGTGATGAAATTTTTGAATCCGCCTCTGCCTTAGGGCCCTTGAGGGGATGGTCCCTTGCTCGCTTCCGGAGAGTAAATTAGTTTATTTTCCTCCGCGTGATCATATACAGTTTGTACTGCTTTGTTGACAATAAATTGATTTATTTTTAATTTATTTACAGTTTACAATATATAGCATAAACTATACAATACTTTTTCACAGAAGAGGAATGAAAGGCTCCAATCACACGACGTTTCTCAAACGTGTTTCCTTTGACTGAAGCGCAGCGGATGCAGCAGAAGCAAATGCATTGAGCAACTTTGTGGAAGGGATCAAACGCTACAGATTGCTCGTCGCTTCTTCCATCGTTTATCACCCACATAACGCCCGACTCCGACAGAATCAATCCTGCTCTCTTTGCGAGACCAAGAAATAACAAGAATAATTGAAAGAACTATACAAATGGGAGCATGTATCTGTCTCCTGCCGTCATTTAACTTTTGGAGCTTACAAGGACCATTTCATGTTATATATAGCAATGTAAAAATCACTTACACGTCATGTAATGGTCGGTTTTGTTTCCTACCTCTTCTGGAACGGCAGTTCAAGCCATGGTTGATTCATGTGGAATTTGTTGAGAAAGTCAAAGGGTCTGAGTCACTTGTGTTTTCCTGGGGTTCTTCTCTTTCCTGTTTATCAACTCTCCTTTACGCATCCATTCCGTCAAGCAAGAAATGATCAATACAAATCAATTCGACAAAGACGGTTTTCTACTTCAGGGTTCCTATGTGCTCGTCTTCCATGTCACATCAATTGCTCCGCTGAATTTTTTTTAAAAGTTTCCTTAGTATTGGCAATGCCACACTTTGCTTCACTTAGATCCTGTAATGTAAATTAGGCAGATTTTGTAATGTAAAACCTTTGGCGTCTAGTGTAAAAACGTTTATACTATTTAATCATGAAGTATTATTTGTAAGTAAGTTCCATAATAAACACATAATTATCAGCAATTCGAGGAAATAATATAACACATTAAAATATAAACATATGAATTATGCTATATTGAATGAATATGGAAGAATGTCCCTAGTTCGAATCTTGGTCCTGTTTCCCATTTTCATTCAACTTAACATAACTAATCTGTCACCTGGCGCTGAGGTCCACCGCAATCTAAGAGCTTTTCTTGTTTAAGTACTTTATAAAAAATTTTCAAATCTTACCATATGCAAACGGAACGCGATATATGCAACCCACTTTACTGACATGTATCATAAAATAGGGTACTCCAGGCAAATAACGCTCACCTAACTTTCAGTCCATTTCTTTCTGTAAACCCTGTTAAAATGAAATACACAATTCTATAAAAAGGTTTTTGAACTGAAATATTTTTTTCTGAGGTGTAACTATTTACAATTTTCCTGTCAGTTATACCTTCTTAAAACCTTGTCTTAGACGTTATTAAAAATGGTGTGGTTATTATCGCCCATTTGATAAATAAGGTTTTGGACGCAAAAATAAATTGATGAGGATTATAAAACTTAAAAGCCACACATAAATTTATTCATTAGAATTCAAAAAGAATGTAACAAATCAAAAATAAACATAAGAATTATCAAACTTCTCAACACACGTAACATAGCTTGAAATTTCTGTTAATCATCTTGAACTATTTTTCTGAGCTCAGCGTTTTAGCTCATAAAAACTAACATCATAACGGTGTGTTTCTTTTTTAAAGAAAAGTTGCATGTCTAAGACGTCCTGAGGTCCTTGAGGTACATTGCGTCACTGACAATATGGTGGTACGAGCGGCTAGAGCTTGAGCTAGAATGTTCCAATTGGAGTATTCTACATGCGTTAGCCGTGATGAGTCACACGAAGAAAAAAATAAATGTTTTCTGTAGTGCGGATGTTATTTAACAGTGGGCGTTAGTTGTCACGCCCCGTAACTTATCTATTGTAGTACAATATTTCCCACATAAAATAAATAAATTTATTTATTACATTTTTAATTAATTAATTAATCAATCATTATATTTAAAAATTTAAAAGTTAAATTAAAAATTGGTAGTTTGCCACATCTATATCCCAGTCCATATAGCTGTGATGATTGAAAAGTTTACCGTCTCCGGCTTATCACCGCAGTTGTAATACGGCAATCTAGATTCCACCTAGATGCTGTTCCCCACCAAAATGTTTCACGACGTGTCTAGTGAATAAACCCACGTAGTGTTGGGGCTTCCTAGCACTCGTCATCATGGTCCCTGATTGGCCGAAGAAAGAAATACACACATAAATATTCTTCAATATTGCATGTAACCGTNTCATGGTCCCTAATTGGCCGAAGAAAGGAATACACACATAAATATTCTTCAATATTGCATGTAACCGTGCACAAAATTTCAAGATAGTCGATGTAGCAAAGCGTCTTAAAAATTCATTGCAAGATTTTAAAATCGAGAGCAGATGTTGCGGTTTTAGAAACGCGTTTGAATAAGTGAATCGATCTACTTCAATTCTTCATAAAATTATTCCGGCAGACGGAGATAAAATTCATTGAAATATTTTATCGTAATTTTCACGTAACATCATTTTAATCTTCATGAACCGTGATATTTATACGAGTATGATGCAAGACTTCCATCCGAATTCTTCTTCTGTACTTCCAAGTTTCAATTACTTCAGGTAAATGCTATTTATTTAATAAATAAATATTTTCTCGTTAAATTATTCACGAAAAATCATAGACTCTTTTTAAATATCTCAAGTTTTTTACAGTGGGTAGATATTAATGCACTTTTTTAATATTGAATGTTTATTACTTCCGTTTATCTGTGTTTTACAATGGGTAAGAATTGACTCAAAATTATAAGTTTAAAATTTACCCCAAAAAGAGTAAGTTTTCATATTAAAAATACCTTAATTAATGTTTTGCAACAAATATATAAAAAGCAAAAAAAAAAATGTATCAATTTCGTGATACAAAATCCCAAATTTCATTCAGTAATTGTCCGCTATCCAAATATTTACCCCAGCCTCCCCTATTGTTCAAGTCCACCTGTGTAAATATTGTACTTCGAATAACATTATTTTTTATACGATGCTGTATTCGTGCCATAATACATTGCTAGCTGTTTTTAAATTTCTATTGTAATTTCAAAACCCTGTGCCAATTTTGTTTTAACTACACATAATTGACAAACTCGCAAAGCTCGGTAATCATACTTTTGAGTCTTAAGGAAGTTCAGCTGAAAGATAAATTCTTCTAAATGCCTATTAGTTCAAATGTATACGCTGATATCGATTTTAGCTCTTAACATACGTCTTATCGGGCATATAAGCAATTATAGTCTATCTATTAATTGTGAATATTTGGATGACTTTCTTGTCTCTTTTGAGAAAAAATAAAACAATTCCCAAAATATACTGCTCAACAAAACTTAAAAAATCAACGAATTTTCTTAGCTCTTGTCAAAACATTTATTGTTTTTTTAATGTATATAGTAGTCACCTGACATTCTAAAGAAATTTAAATATTTCTTCTAGTTCAAAATATAAAACTTCAGTTCCGTAGGGAATGCAAATTATCTCCAATATGGGATTCGAACGGAGACCTCTGGTAAAAGCCTGGTTTCGCATACCGCACATGGAGAGATTAGAACCAGTGTCCTGTGGGTTTAGTTGTGGAGGTTTCTGGAATTAGTAGTGACTTCGGTAGCTCAATAGTAGAGCACATTTGGCTTTAGCAAGAGACCTGGGTTCGAGTCCTCATTAATCACAGTCCCAGTTCCCTTCTATTCGTATTGGAGATTTTATGAGGCATGTAGAGCTAACAATAAGTAGGACTGTAGCTTCCTTACAAAAAAAAAAGCATTAAAAACACTGAACGTCATAATTTTTCATAATTATGAGGCAAACTGAAACGACATAAATTAGAATTTACGACACTTATGAAGAGGAACTTAAATAAATTGAAAACCTAAATTAAAAATCACACGAATTTATAACATTTTTAATAAAGTATAAAATTTATTAGCGCTTATTTAAATAAAGAAAATGCTGTCACTGGAAGATTTTTAGTCACAAGGAGATATACCATTTTGTTTCTCTTACAATGAAACTAAAAACTGATACAATTATTTTTTTACATTATCAAAGTTCTAAACAGGAGAAATAATTAATCATATATTTTTTTAAATGTTGAATATTTAAGATTTACAACATTTAATATCAATAATAATAAAAAAGTCTCATCATTAAACAGTACGCTTGTTAAGTAATATTTGCGAATTCAATTTCATCATTCTCTCTTAATAAACGCGCCCACGCTTTATATTAACGAAATACATTGTTACAAATATGTATTAAATGAAGAATATTTATATTTTAAATATTATTATTTAAAAATTTTATTACTTTTTCCATATTGATAATGTTGGGACATTGCATTATGATCGTCAGACTAGTCAAATGCGACATCCGAAGGAAAGAAATTTTGCCGCATATAATCATCAAGTATAGCGTTTTCACACTTTCCTCATGCGGGTGTTTCTCAATTCTATTAAATATTCTGTAAATTTAGTATCATATATACGAACATCATGTATCGTCTTAGTCGTGTAGACAATATGAGACGTCGCATCTTGTCGGGAGTATAAACACGGGCCTGTAAAATTGTGTATTGGAATATCGTATCAGATTCATGTAATATCGGCACCAGCAAGGCGATTCAGCCGAACGAAACAAACATCAGCTCATGTTGGTGATACGTGAAATAGCCATGGACGAGACAAACAAATTGTATTGCTTTCTGCTTCTGGCTCCATCTGTGGATGTTCATTTACTTGATGGCAAGGACCGGGGACGTTTACGGCACGGCATCTGGACCAACGAATCAACCCCAAAAGCTCCTTTCTTTCTTTTTTTCCCCCTTTTCTCTCTAGCACGGTTTCCTCTCTTATTTTTTCTCCTTTCTATTTTTTCGCTTCTCTGATGCCACTCCCCCAATGCATTCATGCAAGACATCGGCTATGTGCTACCACAGCAGAAGATACTGCGTCCTCAGCCCTTAGCCCTTGCTGGAGATTGTGACAGAGCCTAGCCACAAACAAGGGTTCACCGCATTCTTGGACGGTGCGACAGCGGTGGCTGTTTCCTCGGATATTTACATGCCCCAGCTTCACCAATCGGTGTCAATCCTTGCACGAAAGGAATAAAGGAAGGATGGGATTTTTGAGGAGCTAATCAGAACAATGCTGAGTAGTCCGGTCCACTTGCTTCTTTCACAACAGGTTGGGGCCGAGGAATTCATATTAAATCTCCAAAGAAAGTGTTAATAAATATTTTAAATACATTTTTATGCTCAAAAAAGCAGTTACAAACCGTTTATTCTTACTTACCAACTCGTCACTGTCCAATGAAATTTATTGCTATCCACCTTTATGAATATTTCGCGACAAGTTATTTGGAAACAAATAATTCATCATAAAATATTAAATACCAAATAGTCAAAAAATACCTGTATTTAACAAATTTCAAAAAAATTGTGGGAGCTCAAGAAAAACTCCAGATTATCGTCGCTTAATAGTATATAATTAAGAAATAATAATTATTGTCAAACAAAAATTACAAACTGCATATGACAACGTGAGTGAGGCAATAAACTAATTTAGTATATAACTTTCTAATTTATTAAACAAACGAAGTCAAATTATCTCATTAGTATTGTAAACTTATATCCATTGAAATGTTATTCCAGATCTGAGAATTTTAAATTGTAATTATATTCCTATTTCACTTAAAGTATTTTCGCATTTCTTAAGATATAATTGCCCTTTACGTATTAAGTCACATAAGATTAGAACAAAGTCGGGAACATCAACTAAGTAGTCGAGAACTTAAGTAGGAATGAAGCTGCATAAACACATCATGAAGAAAAAGAAGAGGAAAAACTAAAAGAAGAGAGAAAAAACATGAAAATAAATCGTATCCAAGGCAGAAAACAGGAGCCCGAAAAGGATACTCCCTGGAGACTTAGGTTGAGAAAGGAATTACAGTGTATGAGATTGTATCTCGCCACGTAATTTAGGAGGACAATTCGCATTTCCTGGGACTTTCGACATCTTGCTTCGCGTTTCAGTAAGACAAGAAAGAAAAAGTCAAAGAAAAAAACGTTAGAATGCAAATGGTGCGAAAAAAAGTTACGTCGCATCAAACAAACCAAAAATTTTAGTTTCTTACTTTACAATGGTTCTTTAATGTTTTTACTGAAAATTTTATCAGTAATATTTTGTGGATCTAATTCTATTTTAGATGGAAAAAGCTCAAAAATTAGACATGAAATATTCTTAAGATTCTTCGTCGTATAACAATTATTATAAACATGTGGAACATAGTTTCTTTGTCGTCTTGCATTCTAACTACTATTTGGTACAATTTTGTACGTGTCATCACAATAGTACTTCAATTGCTCATTACTTTATTACCTAACATAATTTTTAATACTTTAACTTGTACGGAATAGAAGAGCACTTGACTTGTATTACCCCATATTTACACTCCGTATCTTAATACTGATTCTACGCTTGCTTATATAGTTTTTGGTTTTGTATATAACAATAAATCAGTACTGTCTTGGTTACATGGGGTTTTATTGCATAAAATATCATTCATATTTTGGTAGCAATTAAGGCTCTACTGACATTTTGTATATTTTTCTCCCTTTATCTCCACTACTTCTTTTTTACTTTCCAATTATACAGAAAGTGTAAGGAAAGTGTTGTTATCGTTCGATAAAACAATTCCAAAATTGACTCCAGGAGAGACTATTTTCAAATTTTGACGATGATGTCCGATGACGTATGTGTGTGTATGTATGTTAAGAATTTTGTTCCCCTGATAACTCACGAACAAATTGATGCACTGAAAGTAAACTTGGGATCTGACTCTGAATGCATCGGGAATAGAAGTCTATTTTTGGACAGCTCATACCGACTTGCGGTTTCTTAAAATTCAAAATTTGTAAAATATACATAGAAGCATTTTGATTGTGTAGGTAATTCTCCGCACAGATTACTAAACCACATTTCCGTTTTCGAGATACAGCGAAATCGTTTTTCACAAATATTAATTATCTGGTAGGTGCCTGCTTTATATCGGCCTAAAAGGTAATTGCAAAGAGTTGAAAGTGGAAGATTATTCATCTAATTGAATGATCAGATATGATGGTCAGAAGTGTTCTGCATAATGTTGTGAGGATCACTAAATTTACACCGACTGAATTTTTAATTATGTGCTTGATAACTATAATATATTATTATTTCTGTTGTGATTTGTTCAGTTTTCTTTTATTTTAATGCCAATGAAGGTTGATTAGTGCTTAAATCTTTTTGTTTTAAAGTATAATTAGAAAGTCGAGTGGAGCTCACACCAGATTCTTTTTCCATCCTGGCCAGGGTTTTTCTCCGATTTTCCTCCGGGTAGTGGCGAATTTTCCGTAGTTGATAATATCATTCAATTTTGACTGCACAATATATCTACGATTAATTTTTGTAAAATAAATTAATAACAGTACTATTTTATTAAAATTTATTTTTATTAGTATTAAATCCGCCACTACCCTTGGGTTCCGGAGAGTAACTTAGTTTATTATCCCCCACGTAGTCATACTGGGTTTGCAACTGCTTTTTTAACATTAAAGTTTATATATTTAACTATATTAAAATTAAATATTTTGCTCTATTTATATAATACTATATTTATGATTTACTGTTTTATTATATTTATTTTATTTACATTATTTGTATTATATTTACATTAATTGCGTTATATTTACTTTATTATATTTATTATACTATTAATTATACTATATCATAATGATCCTCACAATCTTATATAGAACACATCATATTCGATTATTCAATTCCATGTATCTTCCATCTTCTACTCTTTGCAATTGCCTTTTAGGCTGATCTAAAGCAGGCACCTACAAGATAACTAATATTTGTGTAAAACAATTTTGCTGTTATGAATAGTTCAGATTTGCTGTTCTACATAGTGAAAGGTTGATATTAGGGACGGCCACTGGACATGACACGAAGTTCAAGGGAGCTGTGGGATTCAAGTGTTTGGGAAACACTGCCTTAGAGGCTCGTATGCACCCCGACTTCTCCTCAAACACGCTCCGACCTCAGACGTGCGTTGCTGAACTTCAGACAAACTAGGGCCGTGGTCTTTCTTGTGCCGGGTGAAAATTCAAGTTTCAACCAAAGTTTAGACCGTCAACTCACATAACTCAAAGATCTGACGTGTGCCGCGAGCAACTGGATTAATAGGATAAAGATACGTCGCAAGAATTCGCTCCTTGTTGTCTCATAAAAATAATATTTTAAAATAATTTATAATAATCTTAAACTAGTTTTAGAATAATTAATAACAAATCTACGATTATTTTTAAATAATTGTTTTTAATAATACCGTATTAGTTCGATGAAAACAATGTTATTTTCTACTATTTACTTTGGATCGGACGTCTTATTGTAGGATACACGCTAAAACATATTTTATTTCAATTTTCCAGAACTTCATTCTCTTTCTTCTTAGTATATTCATCTTGATAAATCATTTTTACAACTCTCAGAACAGCAATCTTATGAAGTAGTGAAAAGAGTACAAATTATCTCAACTCCAAATGAAATACCACGCGTGTAGGATAATACATACAACTTACGCTTTCGTTACACATTTTTTGTCAATAGAGAAAAATGAACCAAAATGAACCTTGATCTAAAGAAGTAAACATTTTAGGACACTTTCATCGATTAAAAAACGGTTACTACTGAAAATACGATAAAAATCATTGTTCGGCAACATGTGGGACGCGATAAGCATACGGGCAGTGCAACTCGCAAGTAAGAAATCCACGCAACTTTTTCTGCAGCAGTGTATCCATGAAGGAGAATGAATCGTCAGATTTTTATAGAGACTTTTGTGAAGCTTTAGTTTCTGGAAACATCCCACTTTGGACAATGAACAATGCTAAATTGACGAGTTTTCTGGAATTACATTTTGGACGTCCTATCCCAGACGAATCAACTCTTCGGAAGAACTACACGGGGAAAAGTACAAGGAAAGAAGATTTTCGTATCCATTGACGAAACGAGTGATGTGGAAAATGGTTTCGTGGCTAACTTGATCATTGGTATATTGGAGATCGACGGACCAGGTGAAGTGCTTCTGCTTACAAGTGAGGTATTAGAAACTGATAATCACTCCACAATTTGTAGATTCTTTGAAAAATGTACGTTTTTGTTGTGGTCTGAGGGTACCAAAAATGTTGACGTCTTGCTTTTTGTGTCTGACGCAGCGCCGTACAGTGTGAAAGCAGGAAAATCAATACAAGTTTTTTACCCGAAAATGGTGCACATTACTTGCTTAGCACACGCTATGCATAGGGTGGAAGAGAAAGTTAGAGCATATTTTTCTCAAGAGGATTGCCTAGAGTCAAAAACGAGATTGCCTAGAGGTTGTACATGTATCTACGTTAGAAATAACATTCTTCCTCTCCACTGTTAGTTACGAGAAAATCTGCTTGGATGGTATTTTCGGACTCCCTGCTGTTTATTTGACCGATAAAGGCCATGTTTTGTGTATTTAAAGACCTCCTCAATCGCATTTTTTTTTCTAAATTTCGAAATTGTATTAAAACGTACAACACGGAAGTACACGAAATCTATTGTTATCTGTGGCGATTTCAATATCGATTTCCTCAGTGAATGGATTCCGCGCATAATCCCAAGAACCGGTTCAATAATTTAATCAGTTCCTTCAATCTCGTTATAACGATAATCGACCCCACTCGCCTCTCTGGTTCATCTCATACATTGCTAGACCAGATAATTGTCAACAATACACTCATGTATACTTCTCAAGTATTAAACGCAGCATAAAGCTATCACTTTTCCCAAATATTGACTATAAAAGATATATTAAAGCGACGTAAATATATTAAATCCTCTACAAGGTTACTAGACAATTTAACGAAAAAAAAAATTAACAATTTTTGAAACCTATTTACATCAGGAAACATGGGGGGACTTGAATAATTGTGAAAACCCCAACGATAAATACAAATTATGTTTTTCGATCTTCTTGAAGTATTAGAATTCTTGCTTTCCTATAAAACGCAAGTTAGTTAAAGTAAACGATCACAATAGATAGATAACACAAGGGATTAGAATTGCTTCCAAAAACAAACGTCATTTATATTATCTTTCAAAACACAGTAACCAACCACCCGAATTAAATGATTATTTCTATAAATATAAATCCATTCTTGGAAAAGTGGTCTATGCAGATAAAGTGATGGTAAATGACAGACATAATAGAATCGAACAACAAACGGACCTAAAACCAAGTGGAATATTGTAAAAAATTACGTATTTCCTTCACATAATCGCCAAGAAAACATTTCCCTACTAGACGATGATAAAATCTTATCAAATTCAAAAGACGTCCCAAATTTGTTTAATTCTCATTTCTAAAAAATAGGTAATATATCGAAATAAGAAACTCAAAACCAATTTCAACCAAATACATTCATACACGTACCACATTCTATGTTCACTTCCGAAACTAACGCTAGTGAAAATATGAGTCATCAGTTCACTAAAGAAAAATTTTCAGCCGGGATAGGTGTTACACCTGAATTTATAGAAAACCTTCGTCCCACGTTATACTAAATCCACTCACTCACTCACTTTTTCAACAGCTCCTTGTTAGATGGTGTGTTTACTGACTTAAGAAAGCTAAAGTGAAACCATTACATAAGAAAGGAAATAAACGTGATGCTGGAAACTACTATTGCCTACTTTCTCAAAAACCCTAGAAAAACTCTTCTATAAGAGACTCTTAGGCTTCTTGCCGCATAATTATATTCTCTCAAACGATCAGCATGATTTCAGGAAATCCCTTTCAACTAACAGCGCCATATTTTCTTTTCTAAATAATGTAACCAATGTCTTGACAGTGGTATCCACAATCCACAAGATATTTTTCTTCATTTTTCGAAAGCATTCGATGTAATCGATCACGAAATTCTTCTCCCAAAACTGCACTCATACGGCATTCGTGAATTGCCACATCTATGGCCAACTTCCAACTTGACGGATAGGCATCAGTAAGTCGAAATTTCCCATGTCAAAAATGAAGTATGTCATTAAGTTTCAGAAATAAAGCCACTTACTTGCGGAGTTCCTCGATGTTCGATTTTAGGCCCGATCCTCTTTTTATTGTACGTAAATCATATGTCATCCACCATGCCCGATTGCAAAATGGTTCTCTTTGCTGATGACATAAATCTACTATGAAAACATATCTGCTAAAATCTCTATCTAACCTCTCGTCTTGGTTTCATTCAAATCGTCTAATCGTTAATACTCATAAAACAGCGTCCATGTCATTTCGCAATAGTGTAACGAAATCTCTTCCTCCTACACTCCTTTCGATAAACGAAATCCAAATAAAAACTGTCAAGATAACAAACGTTTTAGGGTTTTATATTTGGGACAACGTCAAATAGAATTGCCACATTGATAATCTGAATTTCAAACTAACCAAATTGTGCTATGCATCCCGAATTCTAGTCAACGTTGTAAGTCAACAATTTTCTCGCTGTGTGTATTTTGCAAATCGTTATTCTCATTTACGATACGCCATTATCTTTTGGGCCCAATCCGCTCCGAGCATTCAAACTTTAAGAATCCTAAACACGATAGTTCGGATCTCACCCCCCACAAATTCATGTAACCTTTATTTATTGAATTAAATGTTCTCCCTCTTCCTTGCATATACATTTATGAAGTAGTCGTGTTTGTTAAAATCCCACGCCTGCTTTAGAATAAACAGTCTACTTCAAGAACACAACACTCGTAATATGACTAATATTCATCGTCCTGGTGTGTCCACCACTCTTTATTTAAAGGGTCCATATAATTCAGGAATAATTTTGTACAATTCCCTTCCAAAAATAAAAAGTTATAAATCAATTGAATTTCTTTAAATCCGCGGTTAAAAGCCTTCTAATATGCTATTGTTTCTATATTGTGAAAGAATTTACATATTTTAATAAAAGAAGTTAATGAGAGTTTCAATTTCCTAATAAATATTGTTTTCCATATGACTTCGGATGATGTTCATAGCTCTTACTTCATCACGCCATTGTTATTGTACTCTCGATACCGATTAAATTCTTTTTTCATGCATGTTGTTTTTGTTCATTTTGTTTTTAATAGCTTTTTCTAACTTAACGCAACCTCAGCACGGTTGTGTACATTATCACTGTAACCCCATCCTCGCCCGGGTTTTTCTCCGGTTTTCCTTCCGGTAGTGGCAGTTTCTCCTTGGGCGGAAATGTCATCAATACTTTTGTTTTATTAATTTCAAATTTTTACTGCACAAATATCTACAATTTACTTTGGAATAATAAATGGATTACAGTACGTATTTATTAAATAATTTCTTTTATAAATATTAAATCCGCCACTGTCCTTGGCCCCTTGATCGGAGTTGATGGGATGGTCCCTTGCTTGTTTCCGGAGGGTAACTTAGTTTATTGATCCCCACGTTGTCATGCGCAGTTTGCAACTGCTTTGTTGACAATAAAGTTTATTTATTTAACGCACACGCACACTGGAACACATATGCACACGCACGCAAATACTAGAACATATATACACACATACGAAATGTGAATGATATTGACTCATCCGTTCAGGGAGAACCGCTGCACTCAAGCGGACCTCTTTCTCTGTATAAGAGATTTCCAAAACGGATATTTATGCCTAGTTCGGATATTTACGTATATTTACGGGTCTTTTCGTAAACAATAAGCGTATTACCTCTCCCACTACCACCTCCCACTCATTTCTAGACACCCAATTTTGAAGAAAAAAAACAACTTAAGATGGAGGATTAACTCCAGAAAAAACGGACCACTATTTTAGTACAGGAGTGAACAAAATCTGTATTTCCGTCGAAACTTCCAGATTGAAAATTTTCACGATTACAATTCTTTCCATACACTTTGTATGTGAGAAAGTAAAATAATTATGGACATTATCGTGTTGTACTATCTCCCTCATTATAATAAATTTAACAATACCATTGTCTAAAACTGCGTATGGCCACGTGGAGGACATTAAACTAAATTACTCTCCGAATGCAACCAAGGAACCTTCCGATCAATTGCGATCAGGAGTTCCAAGGCAGAGACGGATTTAATAGTTCAAGACACTCCTAAGACAATAATAAAAATTGCATATATTTATTCCGTATACCCTACACATGGAGAAGATATGTGAGAACTTTCGGTCAGGTGAAAATGGCAATGAGCCGGAAATCAAACCCGGGACTCGTGCATTGGTCTTAGTTGTGTTAACCACTACCCCTCCCGTTCGCCTTCCACAACTGTACACCATTTCCATCCAGACCTAAACCCCGGAAGAACTAAACACATAACGAACCTTAACAAGTAGGTACGGTACGTTAAAACCGGTACTTAAGCGCACACAGCATAGTATGCCGCCTGGTTCACTTTTCTCCAGCTTAAGGATGTGTCTCAGGTCTTTCGGGGTTTAGGTCTAGGTGGAAATGGTGTACACTTGTGGAAGGCGAACGGGTGGTGTAATTTGTGAACACCCTTGCGATCAATGAACGAGTCCCGGGTTCGATTCCCGACCTAATTTCACCTGACCGAAAGTTGTCAAGAATAAAAATTGATCGCTACGAATTATATCAAAAAAATACCAAAAAATTACTTTTCGACTCTTAATTTTAAAAAAAATGAGGCTGGGGTTAGGTCCAGTAAGTATGGAGTACTTGAGTCTCACTCTCGTGTGGAAGTCGGTGTCGTCCTGAGGATTCGTTCCCCTTTAAAGAGCTCCCCGAGAGGAAGACGGCGATTCAAGAGCTGCAGCACAACAAACAACCACTCACTTGAGGAGGCAACCTTCTTGTAATCGCCTCTCCAACGATCCTACGCCTACAGCGTGGCTCCACACGCCTTACAATACGCTATTGAAACGCACAACAAACCTCAATGGAACGATTGGCGAACGAATGTCAATGAATGTGTTGATTACAACGATAGAACTTAAGATAATACTAGCGTACGTACAATTAAATCACAAAAATATCCGAAATATGCATAAATAAGTAGAGTAACATGTATTTATTGTGATTTCAACGTAAAAAACATACCTCACCCGACATTGAAATGAAATAATTTCAATTATAATATATGGTATATTACATTCTGTCTTATGGAGAAAACACTTATTTTCAAAAAAAAATTATAAACTATCAAATCACGAAAGTGTTGAAAGTTTATTTTTATTTGTAGTAAATTTTCGTTAGTATTTTTTACATCACTTTTATCTATAGGTCACCGGACATTTGAGAAAGCTATTTAACGTTTTCAGAGGTGAGATGCATAAATCACTATACCATTGTTCTCGACCGCCATATTTGTGCACGTTCTTATTCTAATCAAACAACTCAAGCGAGTTCCTGCATATTGTTTGTACTTTATTATTAACTGATAACTACAAATTACTTTTTACTTTCTCATAAACGTAGAATATAGAAAGTTTCGTAATCGTAAAAAAATTCAAATCGAGATTTTGACGAAAATATCCGTTTTGACGACCCCCGATTCTGAAAAAATGGTTTCTGACATAACATCCGTCCGCCCGTCCATCTGTGCTCAGTGATTCTGAGCAAATGGATGAATAGACTTAATTCACATTTCGTATTTACGCTATAATTTATTTGTTGTCGAAGCACGTGCTCTATTTTTTTACTTTAAAGCAAAGGGTACTTCACATGAAGGTCAAAGGTTTTTTGTGGGGCTTTAGGGCGCGTCAACGTCAAGGTCATTAGAGCCCTTAAGGTCAAAGTACTCTTTTGAATGTTTCTCTAAAACGACTCAAACGATTTTGCTTAAATCTGCTGTACGTAAGGTACAATTAGTATATATTACATCCGTATGAGCGGTATTTAACTTGAAAATTGGTATAGACGCATTAAAATAAGTTCTGTCTGCTACACTTACACATTAGTTAGCCGTTTCAAGAAGCTTGAATAATATTTAGCAGTGTAAATGGATCAAGCAGAGGTAGAATACACTTTTCGTAAACTGAATTGAAGGATATGATAATGATACCGTCGAGAATCTAATGAATTAAGAAAGTATTTTCAATTTATTTCAGAACATCGAGGCTTCTACTAAAGCCTAGGCACAATGAGATATCACAACATGTAATTATGTAAACTCATAACTTACAACAGTTTCTCCACTCCATCCACATCCCTAGGCGATGCCTAGGCGCAAAGAAATGCTACTTTGGACTTCCATGAAAAACTCACGATGCGAATTCCATTCGCAAGTTTTGAGTACAAATTTAAAATCCCTTCTTAGTTGTTTCAGGAAACTTCTCCAAGTTTGATAAATATTCATAAAATAATAAAGATTCGCTTTGAGAACGGACATACATCTATTTCTATTTATCTCTACTTAATACAGGTCGTCAAAAAATGTATTGTTTAACAGCATCCAAAAATATATTTTATATTGAACTAGCTGACGGTGGCCGGCGTTGTACGAGTTTTTGTTATGACAGGCTTTACCCTTCGTTATGTTTTATTACATACAAATATTACGTTTACATACAAAAATCATGATGATATCTTTTTTTGTTCATGACATTTAACGAAAATTCGAAAAATTACATTTTATTCTATATTACCCCTTTAAAATCCAATTTTTTAAAAATCCTTCATTTGTAAATCTTTTTACATTATGTAATCTATATCCCATCAAAATTTTAAAATCGGAATTTCTCAAAATCCTTGCTTAATGAACTTATACAATGCTATAATAATTCCCTGCCAATTTTTCAACTTCCTACCTTTAAATTGTGTTCGCTTCATATATGAGTGAATGAGTCAGCAAATTGGTCAGTCACTCAGGACGCCGTCGCATATATATTAGATAACATTAAGATGTGCACTGAAGGACCCTTTATTCGTATCCTATGAGCAAATCCACAAAGAACTAGACATTAAACCATTGAG
Source organism: Laupala kohalensis (assembly GCA_002313205.1). Lineage (NCBI taxonomy): Eukaryota > Metazoa > Arthropoda > Insecta > Orthoptera > Trigonidiidae > Laupala > Laupala kohalensis. Next base: position 439,979 of record NNCF01126658.1, on the reverse strand, counting down.
AGAATATATTAGAAATTTGACCATAACTTTCTACTTGAGACTTCCAAGCTCCCCTCCTTCCCAAACTGTTAATTTAGGAAAATATTTTAGAGAAAATAGTAGGATCAAATCCTGATATTCAAACTACCCTAACTTACAAAAATTCAATTACACTCAATAATTAAGTCTATATAAAAATTAAGATTATTAGTTTAAATTAATATAATGATCAACTTGGGTTGTCTCATTAGATTTCCTCACACTAATGTTCTTACTGTCTCAGGTATACTTGTAAATTAAAATTTTAATTTTAACTTTTTTTAATGTGTTTGTGTTGTGTAAACGTATACATTATGTATTTAACAAACCTTGTAAAGCAGATCCGAAATAAAAAAAGATTACATTGCGGTGGTATGCTTGTTTCAAGACCCTTTTAAGCCTTCCTCATATTATGCTTTCTCATGATTACAAAGGAAAATGAACCAATTTTTGTGGTGGCGTTCGAGATGAAGTGGGGAAGGGGTGGTGAACTAGGGGGATGGGTGAAGTGAAGCTTCCCTTGCCCCTTTCCATCTCATCCACTTCCTTCCGCTTAGCTGACGTCAACGATGGCCCGTCGCTGCATCAACAGGACTTTATTTTCCAGATGAATATTTTCAGAGCGAGCTATTAATGGAACACGCTTTAACTCGGGAATAATTCAATTTATCATAAAATATTTCTGGATAGTTAATGACATTACCTACTCCTGGTAACCCAATTCCGTTCACTTTTTATTATTAAAAATTAATCGATGAAGTTTTTTTAATATTTATGATGTGAGTGAAGAAAATTAGTGATGTAACATTTGAGTTTCTCCCAAATGATTAGAAAATCTGCAATCCTCCCACTCAATTTTTGCCGTATAAATTGAGTCTCTTGACTGTTCAAATGTTAATATCAGGGGAGATTTTTCAAAAATACGGGTAAATTCCCTTGTTTAAATTTTGCGATGTCTTTCGAAATCAATACCTTACATTACATAACAGCCAGGCTCATCTCTTATCGTTCTCCGATAATCATGATAGTATTTCAGAGCAAAGAATATAAACAAGCTAATTAAAACATTTTTTTACCTCTGCACACACAAAAATATCTATTATTGCCATTATTTCTATTGTAGTTTATTTTATGAAAAATAGAGGAAATAGATTAGAATGTGAAAGGCAATGTATTTTTAGCATTTAAGATTATATGGAAAATCAAAATTTTACAAAACTAGGTTAAACTTTAGGACAAAAATAAAACGCTAATATCCTGCGGAACCAGAATGTAAAAAAAAACAAACATATCTATTACATAAATCCGAAAATTGGCATATCTATCTCAAAAAATTTCTCAAGCGCTTAACAACAGCGAAGTGGTATTCATACATGTCTTTCTGGTTTCACTATTCAAGGTCAGTAGCACTATTTTCGCCATATTTTCTTTACGGATAACGGTGTGCGGAAGAGTGCCAACCCATGGAACGTATTGGTAACCGGCTAAACGACCAGGCGCGGATAGGCTTCATATACATTAATATACTAATATCCCGTAATATTTTCGTTCTTTTGTCTACCTAATCGGACGGCGCCAAACATATGAATGAAGTATCTTTCTTAACTCATTTATTTGAATCGAGGATTTAGTATTATTCCATCTTGCCCCTCTGGTGGCTCAGATGGCAGCGTTCTTGCTCATCCAGGGTTCAATTCCCGGTAGGACCAGAAAAAAATTACATTTATGTCCCAGTTCATCTAGCTGAGAAAGCATGCCTTCCTTTCTCTATCCAGCTCCTCCGAGTATCAATAACTCTATTACTAACCACTTCTACTAACCCCTCCACGTGGGCCAAGTTGTTGGTAAACCCAGCTAAGCGGCCCACCTATACTTATACCATTCTACCCTCCTACTAACTCCTATCGCTCCGTGTAGATAAGCTTCAATAGCACTAAGCTACATTTCCTATTTACAAATACTACAATCGTACACCTTTCCCTTTCCGAGATAACAGCATTTAAAAATTATATCAAGGAAAGATGCTATTTATCTCATTTATTTCAACTTGCCTTCATGAGTCCAGGCAAATGAAAGAGTCTTTAAGGAATGAACAATAATGTTAGGGAATTGTACGTGAGTTATGTTTTGCTCCATTGCATAATATGATGTTCTATTCATAACTGTTCTGATATCCTGTTTACATTGCTTCCGAATAGAAGATACGGAGGAAAATATGTCATTACTCAGGGAAATAAAATAGTCTTGATACATAAAAACAAACATTCGTATTTTCAAAAAAAAACATTAGTTAGATTAAATTTTTCGCGCTATTCAATCGCACGGATTGATCTAGTATTATTTCGACACACTTGAAGTAATCGTACGAAATAAATTGAAAAAATAAATTGAAATAAATAATTTACGATTCATTGTCAAGGAAATGAAGAGTCTCTTTCCTGTTGCAAAATTTGATTCATTTTGTTCCGTTCAGTGCTACACAGTCATAACGGTTTCAATTCCCGAGGGTGGGGGGAGCAGGAATATTTAGAATTTTCTCTTTAATTTCCCCGTTCATATAGCTGCTACAATTAAAAATCAAACCCTCTTTCTTCCATCCACTTCCCACTACTCCTAGTACCTCTAACTTACTATTGACGCGAAGAGGAAATTTTGGGGAAAAACATTAATTTCAAAAGGCTATATAAAAATATAGAATTCAAAGGGAATTCATTTTAAGCGAATATAGATATACTAGTGCAAGCAGTGCTGACTGCACATCCGGTTAAAGGGTGAAGGGCCTGAGATGCACGACTTAGCGGTAGGATTTTCCATCAAAACCGATTGTGTATCAACGATTGAGTAAAAGCAGAATGGTCGTTGCTACGTGAAGCTTAGAGAAGAACGGGCTAGCGTAAGCTGAGGTGGGAGGGTAGTAGTCCAGAGTGGGGGGGACGACCGGAGGGTTCGCGGTGATGCGTGGCGAAGATTGAGAGGACCTGATCGTCCGATGCGAGGGCGGACGGACGTCGAAGGAAGGACTTGATGACTGGGGGCGGCCGAGTGTGGGCGTATGGGAAAGACGGTCCGCCACATTTCTGGAGACGGGCAACGGCTGAGAAAACAACCCAATGATGAAGACATTCTGTTGTAGTGGCTATTGTACTAGTCAGAGGTTGCTAGACAAATAACTATCCAATTTGAAGGAAAGTGGGAATGCAAGTCATTTAGAGGTGTGCTAAGCTGGGGGTTGGAGATTGGTGTATAAACTATGGAGGGCTTGGAGTTGGGGGGGGGGAGGGGTTAGTAGTAGGATTAGGGAACTTAATGTATATAATGGCTAGCAATAACATATTGATTGTCAATATATGGAGTCTTTGAGTATGGTGGGAGCCCTACTTTTCCTTCCCCGTCAGGAGCCAGAAACCGATACCGGTCGAGAAAGAAGATGTCGCAGAGGGTAACGTGACACTATTATTAATCAATCCTACTGACACCTCTACGTGGGTCAAGTTGTTGATCAACCCAGCTAAGCGACCAACCTTCTAACAATAGCTCTACCACCCATCTCATACCTCCTATCGCCCCATGTAGATAAGCTTCAATAGCACGCTACATTTCCCACTTACAAATATTGTAATGAAAAATGACAGGAGGTGCCACTGAGTAAACCGATAAAATAAATATGAAAGAGAAACTTGCAGTTTCCATTCAATCTATTCCATTGTACTTTAGTGCCATAATAGAGGTAATTGAAGAAATGGAAAGAATCCTCTTCAGTTTTCTTGTTGAGTACAGTGATAGTAAATTACGAACTTATTGTGTATTTCTGTAATGTGCGTTTTAAGGTGTATGTCATAATTCACTAATTGAGACATGTAAATGGAATACATTTTAAGAGCCCAAAATATGGTTCTAGAGGAGACACACAAAAGTGTTTAAATGCCATAAATGATGACGAAGAATTATGCAAAAGTCATCATATACTTATTTAATATGCAACTAATGGTGCATTTAAATAAATAATTTTTATCCAAACTTAAGGTGGTCTGTTGAAACCATTGTAAGTGTCGAATAATTAAAATATAGAGAATGTTCAAAATACCACCGGTGATTTCCAAAAAATAAAGCATATACCACGGATAGTAATCTAAAAGAGTCCACGCCTAATACCCAACATTCTGTCTGGCGTTACGACGAATTATTGAAAAAATAGTATATATATATATATTGTACCAATTTTCAATAGATACAATGCGTAAATATAAAATATCATATTTATTCAAATAAGAAAGTAGTTTTTCAACGCACGAATACTTTAAGACTTAATATATTTAATTGCATTAATAATTATTGATATGTCTTGGGTAATAATTCTGCAACAAATTTATAAAAACCTTTTGTACATTTCTAGTGCTTCTAAACTTAATTGAATTCTGAAAATAATTTGTTTGTGACTCAAATAACCCTTTAAAAAAGAATTTATTGCAAAATGGCAAAAGTTTAACAAACTTAGGAGGTAATATTGTCTTAAGACATAACGAGCTATGGTGAAGAAATGCCACTTAAAGGGAAATACCAGTGGAAATTCGAGGTAAAATCACGCAAAGAATAAAATAAGTGACGTGTGCTAAGTTAAATTAAAAAGTGAAAAATATTCATCAGAAATCCTTTGGTCACATAAACCCCAAAAGAAGCCCCGCCCTTTTTAACGGTAACGTGCGACCTTTTTAACAGTAATGACCAGAGGCAATGAACGGAGCTGGTGACGAGCCTCGCTGCAGTGAGCGAGCGAAGAAACGGCTGGGAGAGCGAGTCTATATCGGCTCACTAAGGGTGATAAATAGAGGTCGGCGGTCGTCAAAGGGGGAGTGAGAGTCAGTAAACTGTTGGGAAGTGAAGTCAGTGAGAACTAGTGAGAGAACGGAATCAGTGAGAAATTGTTGGAAAATCGCAGAGATTTTAACCTGGCGACAGGAAATTCGAATCTCTGGAAGATGATAATGGAGGATGAAGTTATGATAAGCTCACAGTCAGTGGCCTTGTGTTATCTGCTGCTGTATGCATCTTAGCGAACTTCATGTGACGAAGATGTTAAGCCCGTAAATGTATAGTGGTGAAATTAATATTAATTATCTAGATGGTAGAAACGTGTTAAATTTGTGAGGGAGATAGAACTATTCTGGAACCATTGAACGTGACTGAATGACTGAAAATTCGCACGTAATGTCTCGAGTTCACATTACCATAGATAATNCAACAATATACAACAAAAATAAAACGAGGATATACGAAATCATACATGAATTAAAATAAGAATGTGTTAAAATAAGAGTATTTTAAAATAAGAAAAGTATTAAAATTAAAATAAGAAATGTATTAAGATGAGAAATGTATTTAAAAAATATATATTATCATACCATTTAAAAATTAAATTTCATAATTTAATTAATTAAAAAAATAATGTAATTTTGTATCTTAAATTTATTTTTTTAAGTAATTTATCTTAAATTCAATTATTAAAGTAATTAAAAATTAAATTCAATTATTCAAAGTAATTTAAAATTAAATTCAATTATTTAAAGTAATTTAAAATTAAATTAAAGTATTTAAACTAAATTAAATAATGACTGAACCAAACTCTAAAAGATTTGTTTAATAATTACACTTAGGAAACCGACCCACACACTTGAATCACTTAGGTGCACATCACTTCACTCACACTTTTACTTATTTCCCTTTCTGACCGTCCCTATTGCCCTCCTTCTTACGTCACTTCACTTCACATCACTATTCTACCCATCATCCCTAAACAAATGGCTTTGTAACTACACTACCGCACACTATCTTCCAGAACTTGCCTAACCTTGTAAGTAGATGAAGAGCCCGATATCCTCTCCGCAACCGATGCAGGCATTGAATCCCAATCCCTTGTTTTGATTATATAATGTGTATGTTATTTTGGAAGGGTAATAATGATAAAAGGGATTTACGAAATGCAATGCATCAATAAGACGCCTTGTGTAATAAAATTAATAAATTGTTATAAATTGAACCACCGATATGGGTCTTTGCATAAGAAATCGTTAAATTATATATATATATA
>NNCF01126658.1:393112-430310 GCA_002313205.1 Laupala kohalensis | reverse complement strand
TATATATATATATATATATATATATATATATAAGCATCTTGCTTTTTTAGAAAATTTGTATAATCTATTCATTCCTATTCAACGTATACTTAACGTATTACTGCTTTTTTAGGGTTTAAACGTGAATTTTCACAGCTCGATTCGAGAATAATGTATATTTCATTATGACAGATTCATGACAAACATTCATGACAGATTATCTCGTTTTATTTTAAAGTGCAGTAACATGGTTATTACTGGAAGCTACAGATAGAAATTAAATTATTATGTTTTAAATGTGAGGTTAATTAACTCAAGATTTATTTAGTATTTTTTTAACAAGTCATGGACTCTGCTCCTTCACCTGTCTTCGATGGGATGGATGTTTACCGATGAGAGTAATGTACGGATCTATTAATGTCCTGAACTAGATGAGGAAAAATCCAACTGAAAACCTCTCCCAATTCGACCAAGCAAAAGATTGAACCGCACTCCTCCCCTGGACATCAAAGTATTTTGAAGTGAGGACTTTTCCGGTATATTACAATTCTCGGTTCTTAATTTATTTTAATTTACTAAAATTAGAATTAACTAATTTCAAAACAATTTATTAATTTTCCATCCTGACCGGGGTTTTTCTTCGGGTAGAGGCGGATGTTTTATAACGACTCGCTAGGCTCTTACAGGGGGGCGGCATCTTTTGAAATAATTATTGGCGAATTTATTGTTATTTAAGAGGAACGATTTATCTGCAATACTTCCGATGATTAATAGTTTGATAATAATACGTACCTGTGATATGACTTTTCTGTGTTTTGTTCAATACAATATTTGTTGGTATTATTTTAATACTATAACACGTGCCGAAATACTTTTATCGTTAGGAATGTGTTGAAATGTTAAATTCGCCTCTGCCTTAGGGCCCTTGATCGGAATTGATGGGATGGTCCCTTGCTTGCTCCCGGAGAGAAAATTAGTTTGTTGTTCTCCACGTGGTCACACACAATTTTTAACTGCTTTCTTGACAAGTTTATTTAATTATTATTACAAATATCCCATTTCCCATCTATAAAATTGTCCTCTCGTGTTACCTTCTACACGCATCTCGAATAAAACCCCAATCATTGCCATTGTATTCCTTATATTCAATTTAAATTTATTGTCAAAAAAGCGTGCGACTACGTGGGGGACATGTTTGTAATTTACCACAAAAAAATATTTCATATTATTTATTGAACACATCTCCATACTCTAAAAATTTCTGCTTCATATCCACGTTTTTTTTTTTTTTTTTTTTTTTGGGGCTTTAGGGCTCGTCAGCATCGAGATCATTAGAGCCCATATCCACGTTAATTGCTCCTTTTTTCTTCAAATACCGCAATTAGTGACGAAAATAAGAAACGCCTTCTAGTGAATGAACCGTGTACATTCTTGTGCTCTTGCAATGCTCGCGTTCCACACGACGGACATTCGGATATGCTGATTGCGAGAGTGGAGCTCTTAGAAACGGCATAGCATCAGACGAGAGTGGAGAGATAGAGCATTGTGCGGTGTCACCAGAAAATCATTCTCTTCTCTTTCGAGAAATTCTTTTTCTTCTAGCCCTTCCAAATTAATTGATTTCCTTCCTCAAGAACTATACTCGCCAGAACTCATGTATTTTAATTTAGGAAACATTGCTGCTTCCATTTTCACGTGATGAAGTTGGAAGAGTGTTTTAAGTTGTAACAAAGGAAGTTCAATAATCTCTATCTTATGCAAATATAACTTCCGTGCGCCCTACACGTGGAGAAGGCATGTGATAACTTTCGATCAGGTGAAAATGGAGACGCGTCGGGAATCGAACCCGGGACCGAAAGTTATCACAAATCTCTATCTTACGCGAAGTTGTCGAGATACAATCCTTCATTCGTAGAGAATTTATTTTTATTTATTTTTTAGGTAAACTATTACTGGTCGTACTTGAATAAAACGTACCATTTTCACACACTCGTCTCCAAAGCGCACCTTTCACGATATCTCTTATCCCCCTTCCCCGTTAAGAAAAGTTTCTGTTGCTGTTTGAAAATGTGGGGGCAAAAACTGATACATTGATTTAACCCATTAACTGGTACATAAATGTACCACAGCGCATTAACAAACATTCCTATCATTATTAGAGCTCCCGATTTATTAATTTTTAATCAGGAATAATTTTTGTACATTGTTGAATATATTCAAATATCTATTTTGACAATACTGCATTGCATCGCCCAAACAAAAATATTTCTGTCGTATGAATAATGGCGTCATGTCGATGGTAAGCATATCTTTCCTTTCGTACTGTTGTAAGTTTTTTTTGTAGTTGTGACTTATTATTTGTGTTCTTTAAGCTTTGATGAATTGACCAGATTACTTTTGTTAACTTTTGAGTAGTCGAGCGTGCTGTAGATTTTTAGAAATGTCAAGTACATTATTGTACCTGTAGGAATATAGATCATATCACCAAGCTTCCATCTCAAGAATATAAATTCAACGAAAACACTGACATGCACTGTACTGGGACAAACAAATCCTTACAGACAGAACAATAGATCATAATAATTCTGCCATAATATTGATAACTCTAGAATACTTTTTTGTCATTGATGTAGCTGTTCTTTCTATTAATATTTAAAAAAGATAGGACAAATAAAATTTAAATATATCGGGCACTTAAGCCAGAAATATGAAAAGGTTAGAAACAGAATGAAGAATTTATTCTCCTCATAATTTTAACAACTTGTGTCATTTCCAAAACACTAAAAGGATATGTTGCAAGATTTCTATTGTCCAAAAAGATACTGCCGGAAACGAATCGTATCTAAGCATCCCACCTGATAAGAAAATTCTTCAGCTCGGACAAAATTTTACTTGCAACTTGGCTTATAAGCCCACTCCAACTACATGTTTCAATAGAGCAAGTACAGTTGTACCTACAAGACAAAATAATTAGTATAATTTTAAACAAATAAATTCATAAATTTATTGTCAAAAAAGCAGTTTGACCAATGCGTAAGATCACAATAAACTAATTTAATCTCCGGCAGCAAGCACGAGACCATCCCACCAGTTGCGATGTTTGATATTAATAAAAAGAAAATAATAAGGGAATATAATAATATTAATAATAATAATAAAACCTTTTTTATCTTCCCCGATGTGATCGTCTAGGTGGAGATGATAACTAATTCCGCTTTATGACATGCAGTCATTAATGACAAATCAAAAAATGAGTAATTTAGAAAGTGCTCTACGTAAGGAGAGAAAAGTAAATGAAGTTCTAACCTTGCGTTCTCCGTGCGTTGGATAGGAAAGAGAATTCGTCATTAACAATGTGGGAGATACATCATGTGATAATATAACGTCATACATTATTGATCGAATATTGAGAGCCTTGCGCAGGAATTGAACCTGCAAACAATCGTAAAGAGAACACGACCAATCTGTTCCTCGTCCTTTCACAAGCATCGATTCCGTGGCGACGGTCCTCCGGGAGAAATCAAAGTCATGTGACAAATTCGTACAGCAACAGCTTCGTTCTCGAATCTAATGAGAAATCCGTAGCTCAGAGACAAATTGTTATGGGAAGCGCCTCCGCGATCTAGAATTTTTTTTACGACTCATCCTCCACCCTTCCACTTTTCATCCTCCTCTCTCTTTACGCTGTCGCACGCAAAATCGAAACACGACGAAGGAGACAAAAATAAACTCAGGCGTCCACAAGGAAGAGCCCTCCATCAAATTTTTTATCGATCCAGAAGCGGATTTGTTTTGCAAAACTCTTCCAAAACATGTCCACAGCGTTTACATCTCAGGAACGACGTATGGGTTCCGGAATATGTTCACTTCTCGGGGGGCGAAAAGTGGACTCGCTTCATATGCCATTTTTTCTGAAATATTATCCATATTTACACGGTGCTTACTAATATGTAATAATATATTCTTGAAAATTACCTATAGACTTGGCCTGTTTTAGCAGTTCAACGGACACTTGAGGAGAAGGTGCAATTGTTAATGAAAAACTTAGAGCAAAGTTGGAACGGAACACATCGCGGTATCATAAGCTCATTTTTATAAGTATATCTTCTGGGTAAATCTAATATTGATAAAAAAAAGAGTCATTATCATTAATGGAAAAAATATCACGCGCTCTCAGGCGATATTCTCTTTAAAAGACTCAAACTAAAAAACACATTTCAACTTAACGAAAATTATATGGACTTGTTAGTTTACATTTTTAGAGCGTAATTGAATCAATGAAATAAAATATTAGATGTAAATACGTAATTAGCCATAATAAACATCGTTTCAACATGAAACTCAATGGTGGACACTGTCACAATTTTATTTATACTCGGCATACTCACCACGACAAACGAGGAACGTCCAGCCCATAAAAAATCATAGCTTGGAGAATAGTTTTTCAACTATGATATATGTTTCCTTTTTAAATTGGTTTTATTTGATTCCGAAAAATTACGTTGATTTAAGTTTCTAAATATAAAATAAAGAAGGAATAGGGAAGTGGGATTCGAATCTCGAGTGCTTTGCCCTGTTAGTATTAATATCGCGCCGCGACAATCTATGAACCCAATGAATTCAGGGGCAGTGCGTTGTACCATGCTCTACTGCGAATACAGAAGCGAAGGAGGAGGAAGAAGAAGAAGAATAGAGAGAGGATGAATATACAGAAGAAGAAAAAAGAGGGGAAGAAGAATTGAGAGGAGGAGAAGAATAGAGAAGAAAAGAAGAAGACAGAGGAAAAGAAGAGAAATAGAGAGAAGAAGAAGAACAGAGTGAAAAAGAAGAAGAATAGAGAGGAGAAGAAGATTTATTTCCAATTTTTCACTACAGAAAATTTAAACAATTTACAAAGAGACATCAGTGTTGCTACAAAAATTAAACACGTTACACGACATTTTGTTCTATCCTCAAATTATATTTACAGTTATACCTTTAGATATTAATTACTACTTTCAAAATAAAACAAACACACTTTTGAATTTATTATACAATACTATGATAATCAAGCTTGTACAGTCTATAGAAAGTATAGAAAGGGTAAAAACCTATATACATTGTACGAGACACTGTCAGTCAGAAATATAACATTTATTTCTCTTTGTTGAAGGAATTTAAAACTTCAACTTCATTATGATAGCATTGAACTTAAGCTAGCAACATTAGGATGAGGTCCCTGGTCGCAATTGATGGAATGCTTCCGGAGAGTAAATTAGTTTATTGTGCTCCACGTAGTCATATGCGGTTTGTAACTTTTGCTTTTTGACAATAAAAATTTATTTATCGAATAATGAGATGAAAACTCGTAATAATTGAAATAAAAATTGAAAACTGAAATTGGAGATAAAATTGGAATTTTAGAGACGTAGCAGCTTGTAGCTGGTAAATATTGCAATATTCATTGATGGTGTATCGTCATTTTAATGTAGATAGTTTCCCTTGAATACGATACATATATTTATTTACTTTTTGACATAATGATCGGATAAAAATATTTACAAGCAAAGATAGAAGTTATCGGAGCATTAAAATTGTAGTTTAGTCAAATCGAGGGAAAGTTTATTCATATATTTATGTCGGTATACTAGCTTCTGGCGAGTTTTGGAACATGAAAGCATGCATTCCTTCAAGACTGGCCACAAACATTTCGAATTGTTTACTTGAAAAATGTTAATGCATCCATTAAAATTGTAGTTACTGATGTAAAATCTTTTCATACTCTTGGTTTCTTAGCATTAACTGTTAAGGATTTCTAATCTAATAACAAAAATTGGAAATGGAAAAAATATAAAATGAAATTATATTTTTTTACCATTTCAGAAAAGTCTTCTGTTCTGAACGGTAAGTAACTCAAATGTATTTTATTTTCTATTATATACAAGGAAACAGAAGTGCCGTTTCTTGTCAATGATTTCCAACATTAATGATAACAAGATGTTGATCTTAAACCACACATCATATACATAAATGCAGTTTTTCAATTTTTCACCTATTTATTCTAAACACTGTTTAGCTTTTTATTTATATAAAATGACTCAATTTTTGTTCACAAGGTCAAATTGGACCTCTCACTTTTCGGGATTTACTTCGGAATTGTTTAAGCTCAAGGAATCACGAATATATCTCATCTCATTGCATTTCTATCTCTGACCAAAAAAAATATGTGAAACGATTTGGATACAAAATCTTCGAGTCGTGAATCTAAGCCGTGGCTTCCGTTGGTGCTAAAAAAGTATTTTGTTTTCGGAATTTTTTTTATTCTCCTTGGGATGTCTATTTGTCCCGTTGGAACCCAAAACAGCCGTTTCAGTTTTTTGCCTTTGAAGTTTTTCTTCTTCTTTCTTCACTTTCTCCCTGCCAGCGTAGTTTGGGCTCCCTGCCAGCATCTGGAGTACGGGAGTGGGTGACGGGAGAGGGGGTGGTGGCAAAGGAGGAGGGAGGGGGGTTCAGCCTCCGCACCCCAAGCACTCATAAACTCATTTGTTTACGTGTCGTGCCGCCTCTAATGAAGTTCGACGCGCTGAAGCGACCGTCGCAACTGGCGCGGTGACCCTCGGGTCGTGGAACTCTTCCTTCAGAAGTAAAACCACTCACTCTGTAGAGACGGCGCGGCGCGTTTTGAGTTGGCGGAACCGATAAGACTGCCACTACTACACCCCCGAGTCACGTACCTTTGCTGAAAATTATGCAACATGGCTCCTAACAGGAATTTCCAACTCCTACGAATGTAAGTAATATCCGCATAAATATTGATAGTAGTCAAAAAAGCAATTATTTGCTGTAAAGAAATACAAGTTAATAACACAACAAACCAAGGCACAAACTAATATTCGTTCCTCACGCTCGATGCAGAAAGAAGAAAATGGCTACACAAGAGCGAGCGAATTGAATTGGTCTCTGAGGTTGAAGATGGATTTAAGTTCTCAGAAATTCGAATGTCCTGCCAACATAACGCGAGGTACAAATATTATTTCTCTTATGGTCGATAGCGAAGTAAAGGCGTCGGCTACATTGAGTACAAGCTCTGTACCAACATCAAGCCACTTAGACTGACAATAAATAAATTAATAATTTTTGTCAAGAGAGCTGTTACAAGCTTCATATGACCACGTTGAGGACAACAAAATAATTTGCTGCTACTAATATAAAATAAACTAATGAACACAACGCGTTCCTGATCAGGTTTTTTTTTTACCTTCCAATTACAGAGTTTGCAATGAAAGTATTGTAATAAAATTTTGAGATCTCTTCGGATCTTACGGATTACCTCCAGGGGAGTCTATTTCCAAATTTTGGCACTGATGTCCAATGTCGTGTGTGTGTATGAATGTTAAGAATTTTGTTCCCCCGATAACTTTCGAACAAATTGATGCATCGAAACCAAACTTGAGATTTGACTTTGAATGCGTTGGGAATAGAAACCTATTTCTGGACAGCTCATTCCGACTTCATTTACAACCCGCGCTACACTTCAGTTTCTTAATATTCAAAATTTTGAAAATATGCATAGAAGCATTTTGATTGGTCAGTTAATTCTGCGTACAGATTGCTAAACCGCATCTCTGCACGTTGCTCCGTTTTTTTGTAGATTCAGCGAATATAAATTACGAAAAAAAGAGTTATTACTTTCCTTTCTTGGAGGCGATTGATTTAAAACTGCCTGTGAGGTTATTGCATTGTGAAAGGTAATGTGAAAGATAATTCATGCTATCTATACATGGAGAAGTATTTATGGAGTTTTGGAGTTTACCATGTAATGTGATCATAAGTAATTTTAAACCGGTGTTTTTTTAATAAGTCATCTTCTTTAATAATTTTTCTAATATTATGATTACGTTTTTGAAGCTTCATTCCTAAGTTTTTATATTTGTTTGTTGTTTAGTACCATGATTTTCTTGTATGAATTGTAATTGGAAAGTTGAGTGGGGCACCCTCCATATTTTTTCCTTTTCTCGAAGCAAAGTAACAGGACTTCTAGTAAAGCATTCTGCACTCATCATCTCACTCTCGGACATTACGAAAAACATCTCCCTTTCCACACGTTGAGCCTAAGACCCACCCGCACTCCGCGGTGTCCTCATACTCGACAGCCACCTAGGCATATTGTCAATCGTCGCTGCGGCTGCGTCTTATTCCGGCTCTTCACTCGGCGTTGCGTATTTGTGTATTTGCCATATTTGCCCAAACACGGCCAAGTGTAGAGGAGCGGTTTGTTCTATATTTGCTCCATTGTGGCAAATCAGCAAATGTGAGAACGACTGTAGCCGTCCTCTTGTCTGTATTTAGTCACACATCAAAGGACTCAAATAAGGGAAATATTTGCGTGAACAGTCCACATTTGGTTTGCCGTATTTCGCTCAGTACAGAGCGCGTGATCGAGATTGATTGTGCTGGTTACATTATCTATTTTGACTATTTATTCCATAATTCCTTTAATATGGACTGGAACATTTCTGTGGGCCGGATTAACGAAATTAAAAAGATTCTTGAATTATATCGAATACATCCATCCATCACTGGTATAAGAAAAGATATTTGGCATTATTCAGTTATTTGCTTGTTCGGTCCATGTGAGAATGACACGTTTGTGATATTTGTGAATACGTCAAATGTTTTGCCAAATACAGTGAATACGCTACACAAATACCGCAACGCTAAGAGTAGTGCCAGTATTGCAGGCGGTATCAGCCAGAAAGGAATGTTCAGAAGGACGTCACAGGAGTGTGACCTGATTGTTAGATGATGTTTCTGTTTACGTTGTGAGAGTGATAAAGTCAATATATTTACGGTAGATAGTAAGCAGTAAGCGCTCGAAATGAATAGTACAACGCTCCCCCAACTCAGCTTAAAGGCGGCTCCACACATTCGTTATTGGGCGAACCCCGAGCAACCGCACAGCGAATTCCGAACACTAGCGACTTGTTCGGGGTATTACCCGAGTATTAGCCTGTTGGCGAACACACTGATCCAGGCATAAGGAATTTGCCGAGCGCGTGTTCGGTTTGGGAACGACGAATAATTGTGTTAGTGGTTAGAGGTTATGGACAATGAATCTGAAGTAATCACACATTCTGCTGCGTATCTAGTTGTGTCTTGTGAAATGTTGTTAAGTGAAGTAAATGGGTCTTAACTAATCTTAATTCAATCAGTGGAATTAATTTTTATTACATATAGCTTTGTTAATCGGTAATCTCGAATTTAAGATCCTTATAATTATAGTTTTTATCCACTATCCAAAAGAATCAATATTATTACTTTGTACGATGAAGAGAAAATTACGAATAATTAGTTTTTTCAGCAATTACTTACTCGAAATAACTTGAAATCGTATTACTCGTATACTCGCTATCCTTGATATTCGTAAAAGCACGAATATGTGGACAGTACCACGAACAGTTCATTCGTGAATATTCGCCTATGCTCGGCTTCCTTCGATGTGTCTCGAAAGATCAACACGCTGCGGGAAAGGGCGAGCAGCGGTATTCGTGATTCAACGAATAAGGAGCAACCTATCCATACTAGTCGCTATTCGGCGAGCATTTGCTCGGGGTTCGCCGAATAGCGAATGTGTGGAGCCGCCTTAAGACCATACCATCCATGTCGAAATACTTGATAGCGCACTGGTGAGTGAGCTCTTATGAATCCGCTCTTATTAAGTCTTACATACTGAGGGTGAGCGAAAATGATAAATCCATCACTTCCGTACGACCCTTGATCCGAATTGATGGGATGGTCCTTTGCTTCCTCCCTTCCGAATAAAATAGTTTACTACCCTCCACGTGGTCGTACGTAGTTGTAACTGTTTTTTGATAATAAATTAATTTTAAGACAAATAAATTATCACTTACGACCATTTTCTGAACCATCACGTATCTTTATTTAAATTCCATATTTATTATTATTGGAAGCTTCGGAGACTCGAAAAAAAGTGAAAAAGGAAGAAAGATATATATACTAGAAAAATACTAGATACATACTAGAAATAAATATTTTAAACGAATGGAAAATAGTATAACGCGGCTCCCGTTATGATGGAAATTTTGACCGACCAGTGAAAATTGTTTTTCTAGTTAGATCGGACAAGTTAAGGAAAAGGACAAAGTTTGTTTTTGCGGCATAGGGAAAAGCCTGTACGAATAGCCTGCGACCCAATTCCGCTACAGATTGAAACATTCGAAAGACTAAGGAAACCCGTGATGTGTCATGTCAACCGCTGTATTGCACTCAATGGCGGCCACTATGAACATCATCTGCAACATGGAAGCAAATAATACCATGTAAGACACCAGTACACATTGCTTCATTGCGGATTATTCATCCATTTCCTGTCCTACGTTGATCAGAACTTTTTTGTTCCTTTTTCTGTTACGAATCATTTCCTGAAGNCATCTGCAACATGGAAGCAAATAATACCATGTAAGGCACCAGTACACATTGCTTCATTGCGGATTATTCATCCATTTCCTGTCATACGTTCATCAGAACTTTTTTGTTCCTTTTTCTGTTACGAATCATTTCCTGAAGTTTTTCCCTCCTTACTTAAAGTATTGTGTGCGTCAGAGCGACTAGGCTTAAGTACCCACAAAATGATAGTTAAAACCATTCTCTATCCAGTGGTATCCAGTGGCGATGAGTTTTCATACCCTTACGGCTCAAAAGTTTGAGTTATGTGACTTTAAATTACAACGGACTTAAACGGAGAAACTTTCGCATGCTTGTGTTTTCTTGTTGTTTTTTATATTCTGGTAAAAGTTCCGGCTTAAAATAGCGAGAAACACCTACTAAAACATAGTAAATGCAAATAGGAACGCAATGACGTTACGATTATCATACCTTACAGGGCATTTACAAGAATAATTCACCAAAAACTGTAGAAAACACTGCTCTAAAGGAAATGACTGCAGCATCACGTGACTAAAGACAACGCGGCCCTTGTCAAAGAAAGAGTCAAACGACAGTCTAAATTTATTGTCAAGTTTTAAAAACAAAATAATTGTCCTCATGCGATATAAAAATATCAATAAAATGAATTATTAATTAATAAGAACTACTTTGATGAATATTTCCAAGTTTCGCGAATAGTAGGCGACTTGCCATTAGTCAACGCGGATATAATACCTTAATACTCATTCTATGTGTGGAGCGGTATCTTCATCCAGTAAATGAAGAAGTATCCTGCATTTGTGGTTCTTAGATTTGAAGAGATTTGCGAGATGATCTTGGAGAAGTGCTGCAAACCAACTAAAGAAAAATATATCAAAAAGGAGGAGGTGGACAAAAGAAAGAGAAAACTATTATAATAAAGCGGAGAGTATTCCGAAATTCAGACCATGCCATTAAATTGTTTAGTAACAAAATCAGAAGACAAAACAATTCAAAAATAATCCCAATCAATTTTCATCCACTTTTAATCGTTTTGGACATATTTATCATTTAAGGGAAATAAACTTTTTATCGTAACAGTAGATAAACTCGGTGTGGTCGTATTAACATGGGAAAAGGTCTATGTATTTCTTTGTGGATAAAAAAAAGTACAAAAATACCTTCACACGTTTCTTTTGTCTTCTCATTGTTGTTTGCAATTAATCTAGGTGTGTCCAACACTCGAACAGCATGTTCTGCTCCATCGCCCACACACGACTGCGGATATTTTCACGTTTTTGTTCGGAGAGGTTCCGGGGTTCGTTGGAGGGACCACAGCCATTTATTCACATCACATGCGCCCCCTCCCCCCCCCACCCACGGTGGATAGACAGTCCCGTCCACAGAATGGACATTGCTCCTTGAAAAATTAAGACCCGTGACACTCCCTTCCCGTTACAGTGCACTTCATTAGTTAAACTAAAATGCTACGGAGGTCAGGTCACGGACCAATTTTGGACTTCATAGCGAGGATCATATGAAAATGTTCATTAATTTCTTTGTAATTAACACACAATAAAAATTAAGTGTTATATAACCATTTTTATTATATTTTACTTAACTTTGTACATTTTAAAGAATAGTTCGTCTGATTTATTTATTAAATAAAACACAAAAGTGACGAATTTGAGTTTTATTTACCCTGTACCTTAGCACATAGTCATTAACAGAGTTTATATCGTTAGCCCGCATGTTATTTGTCTTTATCCTGGTCCTATCTTTCGTTTCCTCCTGTCGTCTTTTCTATCTCTTTTCTTTTCTTAGATCCCTCCATTTGACCTTCTCGTATGTTGTATATTATTACTCCTTTTAGACCAAATAATGCAGCAAATATTTTCTTAATACCAATTTGTCTTTCCGAAAACAAAAATTTGCAACTCAACTCTTGTTAAACGTGTGATCATTTATTTCCAAGTCATGGAATAAGCGTTCACTCTTGATACGTTATGAGACGTTAGAAACACAAGTATGAAACAGGTACAAAACGGGTCCTTCAACACTGCATTGAGGGACTCTTGCTTAAATTTTCTTGAGCTCAGAATATGCATTCAATCTAAATATTTTGTCACCTAAATAAGTCTGTAGAATCTCTGTCAACATCAAAGAAAAGAGCAGAGCATACATGTTTTTCTTCTACTTATAGAATATTATTTATTTTTCTCTACCTCTTCTATTTATAGATATTGTTAGACTTATATTTGGGAGAATCTATGGAGTTTGAACAGACTTCAATGATAAGCATTCTTTAGACGAATGCCGTACATTCCCTAAACATGTGTATCAACGGAAAGTAAAAAAGACTAGTTCCAGAATGAAAAAGTCTATATTGTGATTTAACCCCATCACAATATGCAACGAAATCATAAAAACCATTTCAAAGAGTATTTGTCCAAAAAATGTGGATTGGAAAGCGACTAAAATTCAATATTTCTTCCCACATCAAAGCTCGCAAGTAATTTTGAATCCGACTGCGTAAAAATAACTCGAGCTGTCAGAGTGATATGTTTGATTTCAGAAGAAGCAGCGCCCTGTTTGATGACTAAAACAGTCTTTCGTGGGATTCACGCACGAACGTCGAGCTCTTGTGGTCTTACCCTACATTATCATTAACCAGCTGAAACTCAGACAATAATTCACTGTAAAATATATACATTCGAGGTGAAATATATAAATTCTCAGTAAAAGTTTTGTTAATGTTGATGTTATTTTTATATATTTTTAACAATACCAAAAATCTCCATATTTGTAAGTTTTATTTGTGATTTGTTTTAAAAATTTGAATGTCCAGTAATTGTTTTAAGTTTTCTTTTTTAATTCCGGACAAAACTGAGTAGTTTTGTTAGTTTTGTATACTTACAATATTAAAGTGCAATGTAACTCTAATCACGCAGTAAGTTCCCAAGGCTGTTATTATTTTTATAATATTTCTTTAATGGAAAAAATTGTTTCCGATACATCGGAACAAACATGTTAGGGTACAAAAACGAGCGTTTAGACGTGTAATAGGAACTTAAAACAATCCAAAAATTATTTTATTTAATTATTTATATTGATAAATGAATGTTATATTGTCAACTTGTAGTAATGTGTGCATTCATAGTTTCGTAGTATTTTCCGAAACGCATTTTCGGAGACATGAGAAATATCACTTCATATTACAAGGCAGAGTAAATTAAACATTCGTGTAAGACATAGGAAATAATAGTTTCGTCAAACTTTTTACGAATTATCAAAAATCTGATCGATAGAACAATAACAGCTTCTCTATCTTTACTCACAGCTATAAATAAATATTAATTGATAAGCGTCTCATGGGTTTTAAAAATGCTTTATGATACTTAAAATGAAAAAAATAAGCGATTCTTTTTTCATGAAGCACTAAATGTCACACTTTCAAGAGATAAAAAAAATACCTACTCTAAAAAAATTATTTTTGCTTTAATAGGGATATCTGAAGGATATCTAATAACTTTGATTGCTACGCAATTCATTTACATTCATGAGTACAAGCCGAGTTAATAGCTTTATTGAAGCGTTTAAAACTTAAAAATTTAAGACTCAGCTTCGTAACTAAAGTGGAATAAACGTAAATTTGCCAGAAAGATTGATTCAGTATCTTTATCATTTTTTAGATTCCTTAATAATTTTTCACTTTGGGGGTCGAATAAAAAATTATCGATATATTTCTCCGTGTTTACCGCGATATTTTCTAACTAACCTAAGATGTATTTACGCTTCAATGCCTCGACTAGTGATACGGAAGCAATAAACGTCACAGAGCGACCCTCACCGCATTTTTGGAAACCCATCTTTGATTAGAGGAATTCCTAGCGTCCCTCTTCTTCTCTAGAGACCTTAATATAAGAGAGAAACGTCATTGGCGGAAATATTGTAATCCTTTTTACCTATCAGAAACTTTAAATTTACAATCACAAAAATATAATGTACTTGATCTTGATCTATGCATTTAATCATTAACCTTTCCACACAAAAAAAAACAGGACTTATTACAAGAAATACCCTTAACATGAATGGCAAACAAATAAAGCACCGAAAATAATTCAGGATTCTAAGTGTAATTGAAACGTCAAATGTTTCCTTCAGCGATCGGGTTCTGTGGAGTAGCCTTCGCACATGCACTCGCCTGAACGGTTCAACCCTGACGCAGAATGCGCTCATACGTTATCCCGTGAGCGGGGTAGCCGGCTCGCCACCCCTCCCGCGATCTTTCGCGCAGCAGACTCGTCCACGTCGTCCATCTCTGACCAGTTGTCCTCTATTCCTCACACAGGAATGCCTCACATTGCATCACTCAGTGAGTCACTAATTACTTTGTTCATTAAGCGACTCGCCACTTGAGCGTTCAGAACCAAACTGTCCGACCACTCCCTCCTTCTTCTTCCACTATCTTTTCAGTTGTACCAATACACCCAGTATAAAACAAGAACTTTGATATGAATCGAATTATTGGTACAATATAATGCGAAGTTTCTCATTTTTCCGAAAAATACTACGCGCAGTTTCTCATAGTGATATCAATCAGCTGTAGTTGACCACGTGATAGTGACGTGTCTCCCTCCCTTTCTCCCTTATCCAGAAATAAGGTTCGAGCATCGAGTAACAGTTGGAGACAAAGGGGCTATGAGAATTTGTACGTAGTAGATATAGCTGTTATGAGAAATTACGAGCTCTTAAGTTGTGGACAAGGCTGTCGCTTCTCTCTTAAACGAAGGTCTCTTCCTCTTCTCCGTCGAGACGCGAGGTCTGACCTTGGTCGANGGGGGGGGGGGGGGGGTTGTGTAGCCGCACCGAGGGGGAAGGGGCGCAAAGCGGTTGCGTTTATTTGTCTTCTCTGACTCCGTCCAACCCCACCCCCAGTCCACCCCCAACCCGCTCCTTTGCCCTGAAATGAAGAGCAAGAATACGAAGGGAAAACGTTGCAACTGCTACCATTCCTCGTCTCAGAACTTGCCACAGCCTCACAGCAACGTCACAAATAGATATATTTGGGAAAGAACATTGCGGGTACCTCCGTATCCATAATGATATTCCTATGTAAATAAAGAAATAAATAATGATAGGCTTACGACCTTTTATGGACGAATAATATATATTTTGTGATAAGAATTCACAACGTTTCGACCTCGTTTTAAGACGTCGTCAGGTGTTTCAAATAATAACGAACAAGAAACATGAAAACAGAACAATTGAACGTGATATTGAACATAAATAAAAACACAAAATGTGATTACAAAAAAGCAGAAAATACACTAACATGTTTTAATATATTATATATACCAGACAGCTTTTCAGTGTCTGTACGTAAATTGAAAATCCCGTGTGTATTAAAAAAAATCATTTCTTATGTGCAACGTTTCTAGTAGAATTCCTATCTAAACGCAATTCTTCAAAAATTACCAACTTATTATTGTCATGTACATATAAACTCAATATATCTCAGTATCCAAATGTTTGAATTGGTGTCCTCCCAAAAATTTCACACAAATTCACAAAGTTTAGTAAATGGACAATTAGTAAAGATAACTACAAATATGAAAATCATCTAAAACTGGTGGTTCGCGAACCTTTTTTTTCTTACGACCCGCGTATTTTAACATTAAATTTGTCATCAAACGTTGGAGGCACAACTTTGTGTTATAAATGTATACTCTCAGATTAATATTTGACACGGCTGTCCCGTGGCAGAAAATAGAAAATTGTGTTCGGTAATAACCCGTCATACATTACATTATGGAATTATTTTATAATAATATTAAATTTTAAAAATAAAGAAATATACTATTTAATTTTGCCAGCTAAAAATAATATAAATTTAACTATGTGAATGTAAATATCGCGCTACAAATAAATAAATATGATCCAGTAGTTTTATTTCTAGGGAAACCACCCTGTCCAGGCCCGATCGATCAAAAGTGTATAGAGATAAAGCCCGCTGGTTAAGATAAGTTGGATAGCGCTGGTATTAGTAGGAATAGGAATAATCAACCAGATATGATATTTGGTAAATATTTTAATGACACATTGATACATAAATTTTCATGGTTAATTTTTAAATAAAAAGTCGAATAAGATTATTTGGAGATAGATTAACAGCAACAGTCCACGCTACCCGCTTCCCAAGGCAAAGTTCACGCTTAAATCATTGCAAGTTCCCGAAGAGGCTCTCACAAACAAAGTTTCCACCCGCGTGTGATGGGAGAAAATGGCATACCGTCTCTTCAAACCGTTTTGCACTATACACGAGTTCAAAAAATTTCCATGAAAGGTACAGATTTGCACAGAGCACAAATCTACAAGCTATGTATTCTATTCTAGTAATTCATTATTTACCTTTGATGTATCGAGGTTCTGGTCACATGTCTGCTTTTCTACAAAGACGAGTTTGGCAGGGGAGTATTTATATATTCGAGCTGGATTTTTCAGATACAAATTAAAGAATTCTCCACAAAAAAATAAGTAGAAACAGAAAAAGATCCCCGAAATTAAAACGGATGCACAGTACAAATTACTACCTGAAGCAGACTGAAATCGAAATGTATCATGTTCTCTTAATTGGGTACATGCACTGAACCTGGCAGATACATGAGGAGAACTAGCATCTCCATAGTGATTGACAATCCTGTTACACTTCATCACATTTTCCCCGTGAGATATGAGCTGAAATCTAAATGCTAATAAACGCGAAATAAGTGGCCGCCACATATAAACAATAATTTTTAACAAGATATTTTGGTCCATTCATTTTTGTTCGCAAAATAGACTTGAGGGAAACTTCCTAAACCTAGTATTTTGGGGACATTGGCGCAGTGAAATTTATTAAATTGGGTTGTATTTCTGAAAGAATAAAAACGGTTATTGGCTGAATTGTATTTGACTGGCGCTTTTAGGCAACCCGCTTAACTTCCACGTTATAACACTCAAGCGAATCGAGTTTTCATCCACTCCATCACTTTGATCCCAGGACAATGTCAATGCTCATTCGAAATCACGCTGAATATTTTTGGTACCAATCTGGATGTAAAGACCCACGTAAACACCCAAATCCCCGTCCCTCAAGATACTTGAACACCAGGATCTCAGCTGATAAAACTTCCAACGTTTCGGCCATCTTGTTGTGGCCTCTTTCAGGGCAATGTCAGAGCCGTACAGACCTAAGTCGCTGTCGTACGACCTAAGTAGCAGAGACTCCGACATTGCCCCGAAGAAGATGGCCGAAACGTTGGTAGTTTTATCTACTAAGACGCGGTTTGTCCCGGACAAACAAGTTCATACTCACTCCGGCCGCGGAAGCATACGTTCATACCAGGATTTCAGTTATCCACAGGCATATTGAACCACGTGAACTCCGAAGGCACGCAGTAGTTAAGCAACATAATTGAAGTAGGTCGAGATATTCATCATTGATTCAGTCAATGAGAATAATTGAAAGATTCCATACGACAGACAGACGATGATTAGCTCAAGAGACAATTTGGAGAAGAATGTTGAATGGCATCTTCTACCAAAGTTCTGAATCTTCTCATTTATCGTCTGTGCTGTTGCCATTTATTAACTCTTCCTTGCATTTATATTATTAAACGGTTGTGTTTGTTAAGACTGAACTGACTAACTCTTTCTATTCAAGAAGCACCCTTGTTTACCAAAATTAAATTCAAAAAATTTACTCTCATTTTTACTGTCCTAGCGTTTACACCACTTTGCGTCTTATTTACCGGGATAGTTTTGCATGATTCCTTTTTAAAAGACACAAAAAATTTCACTTGATTGAATCTTTTAAAATTCGCGATAGAAGGCTTTGTTTAACAAAATTGCTTCTTGTGTTTTATAATATTAATGAAATTACATTATTATACGAATAAAAATATAAAATAATTTCATAAGGCGTCAATTTTATTGTGTACTTTCTATCACACCATTGTAGCAGTTCGTTAAATAACAATTGATTAAAATACAAAATTACATTAAAACATGCTTTTGTTGCTTAGAATGATCAATAATAGTAACATTTTAATGTCTGTTGTGTACACTGAGATAACGTTTGGATGTGATATCCAAATTGAGAGGAAAGTAAAGATTTCTCCGAACATTTTGATGAGACACCCCAAAATTTGGATGTGACATTTCAACTTTTTAGTGTCCGAACTATAGGTTTGAGATGTCATAATAAATCATTTCCTTCCTTTGAATTTGTATCATACATCCAAACCTAGGGTTCTCACATATATTATCTTTTTTCAGCGTACATTATCTCGGAAGTCCCATTGCGGTCTGGGTTTTCTTCGCTTTTAGGTAATTTATGGGATGGTCCCTACCTTGCTTCCGGAGAGTAAATTATAGCTACGTGGTAGTACGCATTTTTATCTTCTACTTTAGGAATGTTTTATTAATTAATCTTGTATCCAGAAGATTTGTATTATAAGTCAATTGCATTCACATCTTTATTTTTATATGTAAAAGAAATAGCTTCACGGAAGATCTTTCCGTTTTGAGGAAAAAGTGTTGCAATAATTATGTAAATTTTAGTAGCTAAGAACATGTTTATCAAATACTAAATTTCCATGTTATTGCATTTCTATCCTAAAATGTTAAAAGTCAATTAATCTGCTTAATAAACTTTCTTTCTTTTAAACCAAGTATGTGTTACCTCTGTCAACCAATTCTCTCTGACTGCTTCTTCCTTACACATGTTAAACATATTAATATATCTTAAAAATTAATTATAGTACTTCATCATTTTAATATACACAAGATAAGAAGAAAAAAATATGTCTTATATCAAGAAACTTTAATGCAAGTAAAATTCCTCCATATTTCTTTTACGAACATGATATAGAAAAATATCTAAATCCTGTTCTGAGTGAATCAAACCTCTGCATGAAAATATCTTTAATCCTTTTGTTTCTGCTCAACGCTACAAAATAACTTATAGAAACATTTTTAGTATTTGTAGGATTTGAGAATAAAAAGTCTTTCACGATCTTTGATTGTTCCACAAAAACTCGTGATCACGTGTTTTTTCAAGTTTTCAAGTATCATGCTATGTCTAGTCCTTGTATTTAACGTAATAAATAATCTGTTATTCCTTTCAGGTACTCAAAGAAAACAGGTATTTACTTTGATTTTTCTTCAGAAAAAAAAACTTCTACATATTTCACAAAATTTTTGAAGTATTTAATTTACTTTTTACGCTCTCCAATTTTTTCCACAGAATTAAATAATGTTAATACTTTTTTTAATTTTTCTTGATATTTCACATTTGTCTCGCACGTTAACGACTCAATCGGAATGTTAGAACGGATACAGGTAATTCTAGAATCTAAAGAATTGGCAGTTTTATAATGAAAATCATTATGTTATTTCGAACACTGATTTATCTCACTCTCCAGGTCATTCACCGTGAATGATAAAGCAGTGTAAAACGGAAGTGGTGAGACGCGTACTTCCGGGCAGAGAGGAGAGGGTTTCGCTTTATAAAAACGCAAAATTCGAAGTCGCCTTTTTGAATGTCTCCCGTACGGAATAAAATCGTTTCCAGGCTACATAGAACGACAAACGTTGCCAAATAGTACACAAGGGTCACGGCCATCTATACTAATAAAAGTGCATTCTATGTATTATGCTGTGGCATGGAGATCAGAAAAAGTCATCGAAGAAATTATCTAAAATTTTAAAGGATTCTTCTTAAGAATAATTGCAAGTAAAGAGCAAAGTATGGGTAATATTGATAAATTACAAGAGCAAAAGGACAATTAAAATTGGTTTCTAATAAGTAAATATGAATCTTCATTCGCATAACCGTTGACTTTGAAGCTTACTAATGTGTCCACAGAGTTCTATTGCGTTATGTGATGCGGACAATCCACGGAACGTATAATCTACATGACCGAATCGAAGAAGCAAAATTATACCAAGACTATGAAGAACATTGTTTTCAAGTACATAATCGAAAAGTGAAATGAAAATCGAAGAATTCATTGGTCTTAACTATGCTCTTTGTTTATTAAACTTTCTATGTACATGGAGTTTAAAATAATTCGTAACTACGTACATGATGTATTCTTGTACTGTACACAACTGAATAATATGTAATTCTTGAAGATTTTCTTCGCGGTGTTTAATTTTTGAAATTAACAAAAGTGAAAATTTAGTTTCACAAAAGTTGAGAAATATGAAAACTAACTATGAATTTAGAATATAAGAACCCCGGGCAAAGCCATGCAAAATGAACTAAAAAAAACCGATCTGCTGACATGTTTTAATATCCACTAGCGTAAAATATATTAATCCACAGTATCAATTTTTCTTTGTATGTTGATGGAATTTTTGTATGTTTTTTCAACAATGAAAATATTTTTTTAAATTTTTATGATTTTTGTTTACGTTACGATTTGTTATAAATTTTGGAATTACCAGTAATGATTGTTTTACATTTATTTTCAAATCCTGGGACACGCCGGGTAGTTCAGCTTGTTGATTCATAAGTTTCCGACGAAGGCGGCCATCTTGATGCTATTAGTTAGATGACAAAAAAGTAATGAACGA
Source organism: Laupala kohalensis (assembly GCA_002313205.1). NCBI lineage: Eukaryota > Metazoa > Arthropoda > Insecta > Orthoptera > Trigonidiidae > Laupala > Laupala kohalensis. The sequence goes on along the minus strand of NNCF01126658.1, from coordinate 409,304 downwards.
AGAACGATTTGTTCCATGGAGTGAACGAAATGTCGCATTACTATAATTACAAATAATACCCAATATCAAAATGGACGCTATGAGTCACGTGATTACAATTTAGTCCAATTGATGCTCACCTTTGGACGTCACAGCGCTCTTCAAAGATTTTCAGAACCTTATCTATTGGTAAGGGTGACTTGCATCCTTTCCTTCGGTTGCCGATTTAATAAATGGAAACGTTACAATTACTTCTAATTTAGTGTCTATACATATTCCTCAATGAATATGTATCAAATGTTATAGATTTACTTTAAAGGTAAACTTTCAAACATACGAAAGAAAACGTATCTTTATTGTACAAAAAGACGAGTTAACCTAAGAAAATTAACAGACAATTTTGTTTGCCAGTTTTTGACGATATGGTACACAGAAAGTTGGGAATTTTTGTCTCATGCAAGTGGTAAATTAGTATAAAAAACATTTTAAAGTTAAACACAGTTTAGTTTAAATTACATGTCGTTAATTCATTTATTGTTATTCTATTGTAATTTTCGATAACAAACCATTGACAAAGTTCTGTCATAGATAAGAAAAAGTCAAAAACTAATACCAGTTATGAAAGATTTTAGTGGAACAAGAAATTGCTCAATTGTATTGTAAGTTACACATGTGAAACAGTAATAAATATTCGTCAAGCTACTCCAAATAATGTGTAGTTCGCCGCACCCTCGACTTGATATCTCGATGAAATAATTATTTCGTTTCACTTTTTTCCTCTTGAGTAGTATAAGATCTTAGTCATAATCATTAGTTAATATTAATCAGTGATTTTAAAACGCTAGTGCTAGTGAAATAGATAGTGCGAGGCTTAATTTATTTCTTAAAAGTTGTTATAACTCTTGTATCGATAGAGTCAACAATATAACAATATAGTTGATGACGAATTTGTTCTTGCTCCTAGAAAGCTATCAAAAGATGATGTATATATATTAATTTAACGTGCACTTACCTTGGGTGAAGAAGCTATTTTGGTGATGTTCGCCACACCGGAAACAACTGCCGGAGAAGTTCATACACAAACAAATCAATCACCAAGTACTCCCGGACGGCTGCCCAACAAACACTCTACTGCAAATAGAACTAAAGGCTCGGCGAATGTTAACAGTTTGGTTCGCCACAGCGTACTGCACAAAAGCTGTATGTGCTCGGGAGACACTTGAACACCGGGGGCTACGGATTTCACTTGTTACTTCAATTGATTTTCACTCGATCAGGTGGTCATTTTCAAGTCAAATGTTTGAAACCAAATCAATATTGGGGTGTTTATATTCTTTCGAAGAATGTTTCTTGTAACTGTAATTTATACGAGAGACATTTATACGCGATTCTTGATACATGGCAGTATCTACTGAATTTTATTTATATCAAGCTTTAACACCATATTAAATATGAAAGTTCTGGTTACTATAATAATGTCTTGTATTAGGGTGATTCATCTATCAATGAATTATGAATTCACTTCCACAAAATAATTCGAATTTCCACTTTTCTTAATATATTCTGCATTGACCGCTTTACAAACTCGATGCTCGAGCACAGATAATTCGCACACCAGGCAATATCAAACTGTCTTTCCTCTAAGATTAGTCTTTAGATGCTCCTTTTTATGATACGAATTATGTTCTGAAATTATGGAACCAGTTCCTTGATCGTTCGGTTGCTGATCAAAGAGCCACCTGCTGGATCGGCTCCAAAACTGCAGCGGAGAATTTGACTTGGGTTTGAATGGAATGGAGTGTCCTTGAACTTTAAATACTACGGAACACAGGGAAGTAGAATTTGCTGCGAGAATTATTGAAAGAATTGTTCACTGCAAAGATACATTGAGCATTTGAAGTTTATTTCTGCGCAATTGAGTTTATTTCAGTCTGCTTCTCTCACTAATACGAATATCTAAGGAATGGACGAGATAGTTAAAAATAAAATTCACTGCTAATGAACATCAATTATATGGTATTTGACGAACACATTGAAAATTATGAATCGAGTTACTATACGTCATTTCATAAAACTCGCTAAAATTGTACACCAAACACCAATCTTCTTAATAATATACCACGTTTCTATGACTACTCCATGTAGTCAATAGCGTCTTCTCGACACATAAAGTATATAGTTTTGTAAAATGTCCAACGAGATATTTTACATTCAAGAAGGAATTCCTTAATTTATTTGAAAGTGTTATATAACTGTTTCAATATTTCATAAACTAAGATCATATACACATCATTTCTGCTGGACTTATTAATCATACCAATAAATAAACTTCTGGTAATTCATATATTTCGATTATTTCCTCATTTGTTTGTCACGTCGAAATGTATTTGTTTTACTTATACAAGCGCGGAGAACTAACTGGGTTTCTTCCTATGTTTTACTGTTTACTTGTTCTGGGAAACATGTAAAATAAATCTATTTAATCTTCGATGGTTACTTAGCATTCACAAAGAAGTGCGTTAAAATTACTCCGAGAAATATCGCTATTACCAAACATATACACTGTTCAGTACACACGACATCCAAAGAATAATCAGTCAATTTTGAACTTCCATCCAATTTAGAAACTGAATGTTCACTTTGTTACACTTTGTCTTAAAATGTATAACTTTTCAGATTCTTCACAATTTCTCAGGCAATTTTAGATATTTTTACGGCACGAAATAACATCTTGAGAGTCGTGGTGTTGTGATTATTGAAACGGCGCAGACTGCATTGGACGACTGATCACTATTCACTAGGAGAGCGGAGAGGACATAAATATTTTCTTCACGTGATGGGAATCGCTACTCTACTCTTTTCTTATTAACAGCCATCCGACTCCAGTCCTTATAAAACAAAGCTTATGAAACTTTGGGATACAATTCTTTTGCATACACGATGAAATATACCACACTGGACTTGACACGACAAATTAGTCCAGTCATTAATTACTTTCAGCATCAACATTTTTTCGAAACACGGAAACACATTTTGTAACAGATTATTCCAGAAGAGATGTTTGTTCGATTACGAGCAACCGACACCGTTTTGTTTTTGTGAAAATGAAGCGAATCGGAGCACCGAGAACCAAATGAGAGGAGCGAGTCGTGCAACACGCGGCAGTCAGTCAGTGAGTCCGTGCGTTCGTCCGGCCGGCCGGCGGCAGCGGAAACGCCGTCGGTGCACGTGCGGAGCGACGCGCAGCCCGCGATCAACTGACTGTTGGCGCGCTCACCGCCCTCACCGGCACGGCCGTTGCCACCGACCTGTTGCTCCCGCAGCCGCCATCGTCCTCGCCACCCTCGCCGCCAGAACTCGGCGACAGGTGCCCGTCTTTGCGCAGGCGTCAACCCGACAGCGCAAGGGTTGCGATCGGCCCTAATGATGATTACACTCGGAGGTTGATAAACTTTTCTGGGGTGATGGATGACACGGTGATTCCAAAGCAGTACATCGCGACGAATAGTGAAATCAAAATATGGTCCCCTTTCCAATCTTTCATTTTAAAATTAAAGCGTACTTCTTTCGTGTCTCTGATTACATTTCTTTTGATATCTACATTACAGAATGTCCTCTCATTCTCAAATGAAATTATTCATTCGATTTTATGTAAACTGATGCAATACATTGACATGTTTTGACTCCAAAACAATATAGATAAACAACTTCTTTCAAACCAAAAAGTGCATTTCAACATATACAAAGTACTTTTCAAAATGTAACAGGATTACTATCGGGTAAATGGCATTGAGCAGTCCGTACCGCAGAAGAAATATAGGGACTAACCTCAATACGAATTCAATTTGTTTTTGAAACAAATTAATCATATTAAAAAAATAGTACATAGGTAAAATGTGAAAGATTACGATTCTTCTAAAGTTCAGAAAATAATCTTCGTAATTGTACCTCATTTTTGAAATCTTTACAAAAAGTTACCTTGAAGAAACAAGATAAACTTCACTTCAAAGATAAACAATGTCCGTGAACAAAACGATGGATAATATTTTGAAAAATTATAGGTTATTAGATTGAATCTATGTTTATCAATAAATACATGTTGCTGACAGTACTTGCTGACAGAAACAAGGAAAAACTACACAGACGTAAAAATACTGATTTTTACTAAAAGATCTTCATTCCGATGAACGTTGATTACGTAGACTTCCTACGCTAAAAAATAATTCTCATACCGATGTCGTAGACCAAAATACCTCAAAATTATATTATAATGTTTAATGGAACATTGAAAAGAATACGTTATCTATCTCGAAGTGAATAAGAGCAACTATGCTAAACTTAGTTCATGCTATTCTGATTAATAACATTGTTGGACTTGACGCTTGCACTATTTAAACACTGTCTGTACTTTTGGGAAATGACAAATTACTCAACTTGAAATCAAAATGAGAAATTCTCCAGCACTAATGTCTCTTGCGTGTTCGTATGTATCTTTGGCAACTAACCAAGGCCATGCTTCCCGAATATTTATTTTTTATGTCGTATCGCACTGGAACAGAAAAGAGAAGATTCCAACGGGGTGAAGTGCATTCGGGGCTGGCTTACCGCCATGGAGAGGGAAAAGGAGGGATTGGAATTAGTGGCAGATCTACACTGTAACCGAAGAGCATCCTTCTATAAAAATTATGGTTTTACAACACAAATTGTATAAATATTACCTGTAATTAAATGCATCAAATAAATAATTAACCATCTGGTATTATTAATAACAATAACAAGTATTTATTAAAGTTATTAATATGGTATTATTAATTCCATTAATCTGGTATTATAAATAACAACAATTACATTATTAATAACAATAATTACAACTAATAACATATATTAATCTGGTTACATGTTTACAAAGTATGACATTTATCAACTTCAATTTTATCTGTTAAGAATTCAGGGTCATAGTCCCCTTAGCGTCTCCACCCCTCCCACCCCCCCACTCCTAGATCTGCCACTGGTTGGAATGTTAGTGATATGGTTTATTTGTGACTGACCGGAGGTGCATGATTGCTCTAAATGCACTTCTTTTACAAAAAGCATTAGATGGATATCTTCATTGTTTTCCAATTCTTGATAAAAAAAAATTCAAGGCGTCCTGTTAAAATGTTAGATAACGTATCTGTATCCATCCAGACCCGGGTTTTTCTCCGTCTTTCCTTCCGGTAGAAACAGATTTTTACACAGACTCTTGCCTAGGGGCAGTATCTATTGAATTAATAAATCTCCTATGTAGAGTTATTTTAATAGTTACGATTTATAAACAATATTTTCCGTAATAATACATACTCGTGAAATAACTTTTTTTTATATTTTATTAAATATTTTTTTAGTATTCTGTTAATATTATAACACCTACCGAATTACTTTAATTCTTATCTTAGGAGTGTGCTGAAATGTTAGGGTCCTTGATAGGAACTCGTGGGATGGTCTCTTGCTTGTCTCCGGAGAGTGAATTAGTTTATTTTCTTCTTGTGGTTATAAGCAGAGTAAATGCTTTTTGATAATAAATTTATTATTATCATCTTCTATTTAACGTCTTCGTCTCGTAGGGTCAAACTTTGACATTAAAAAGAAATAATTAAAGAACTAACACTTTATGTTGTACGCTGTGCCAGAAAAGCTTAACAGGAACGGGTGTTGTTATGACGTCAGCGCTCACAGTGTGTTATTAACGACCATATCTTACGTTAGCTTTCCGTGAGTACGCTGCCTTTCTTCGAATTTTTCTTTAAATGTCGTTCTTCAAAGTACTTTTGGTGAAATTGCGAGAGTTATTTCAAGATATCGCGTTTGCATAGCTGTACGAAAGGTAACCGCGAATTACAGCAATCGAGTCTTTTCGAAAGCTGTTCAGAAATGAAAAGTTCCGTAAACAAATCAGTGACTTTATGGTCAACCGTAAAGGAAATACTGTATGGGAAAAAGTCNTTTTGCGAACTTTCGAAGCATCTGTATGTTCATTCCCTCCCGTGGTATATTGAATACGTAACGATAAAGTAGAGAACCATACATGAAATATAAAGTGTTTGATTGCGTAGATTGAACTTTATCGTGTTCAGTTCTTGAAGACAAATTTATGACTTACGAACGAAAGTGCCATGATACAGAAACACGATTAAATAATTACTGAAAGTTAGAAATCATAACATTTTGTGTGTTATTAAAATGTTATTTCTCAATCGTAAAATTTAATCGGCCCGATTAAAATTCGTATTAAATATAAACGATGTTTTTTTTTCGTTTAACCGTATGAAAATAACTTATACAGGTTCTCTAGGCTTTGTCTAGGGGCGTGTTTTATTGTATCGTGAATTTAGTGTTATTTCAATTCTTATGATTTTTAAACACTATACTCAGAATAATCGATAGTTCGATAATAATTTGTACATGTAAAATAATTTTTTGCGTTAAATTAAAAACATATTGACATTCTATTAGTATTATAACTCGTAGCTAACTTTTCATCTTATCTNGCCTTAGGGCCCTTGATCGGAATTGATGGGATGGTCCCTTGCTTGCTTCCGGGGAGTAAATTAGTTTATTGTCCTCCACGTGGTCATATGCAGTTTGTACTGTTTTTTTGACAATCAATTTATTATTATTATTATTATTAAACAATCGATAATGTATGAATCGCGACAATAGCCCATCCCTGATGTACACCCAGCCTAGGACGAAATTGTAGCGTATGTACACGCAACTATAAGGAATGCGAGGCTACAAAAATCTTCGTGGGAAGAATATATTGAAATTCTTGATCTTTCCATGGACGGCTGTTGACGAGATTAGACGTAGGTTGAGCTCCCTTTGCGATCACGTGAAGAAGAATCACGGTGACGTATTGCAAATTAAAGTTTAATGTTCACAGGAATACGTTTCTTACGGCTGGAACAAAAAAGACATGATTATAGCTTGCTATTAGTGGCTTATCTATATGGAGCGAATAGGGATTGATTAGAGGTGGGGAGCTATGGCTGAGCTTGCAGGATTATCAACTCGAGAAATACGTCGAAAGACAAAAAATATTACCTAAATCGCCAACGTTTCTGTTATATTCGATCCATTCCCAACGTTTCGGTTATATTCGTTACAATATTTCTAGCACATCAGGCACATACTCCTTACTAATGCATCAAAATAATTTGGAGATGTGTATGTTGATGTGGATGAGTGATGTTGATGTTGTAGAAATATTGTAACAGGTCCTGAAGATGCATATAATATATCCGAAACGTTAGCGAGTTATGTAGTGTTTCCTTCTTTTGTCCTCATGGTAATTCTCCTGCATTACCAAGGGGTCAAGACTTTTATGATAAGGATGTAGGCCGGTTAGTCGGGTTTACCGACAACTTGGCCCACAGGAGTACGTATCTCGGGCACATATTTATCATTTTAGACTTCATTTAAACATTCAGAATTCATATCAATTCTCAGAGTGAATTGAATTAATAAAATTAATTTTGAATAGCTCTTAAATATTAAATTAATTAAATGAATTTATTGTCAAAAAAGCAGTACAAACTGCATATGACCACTTGGAGGACAATAAACAATTTTTTCTTAATTTTTTTTCTTAAAATAAAGGTATTTGAAAGATAAGAATTGGATAGTCTCATGCATTTTTTCACAAATGATAAAAAACCTATTACATGTATTAGCTTAAAAGAGCAATCCCCGAACGTTAAGAGCGTACAGCGGCATGACGCGGTTGTACTTGAGGTCAGTACCTAAGGCCATGCAACAATCACTATACAGAACTTTCAGCAGTCGCACTCGATCAGCACTCGATAGGGAGTTAAAACCAGGCCATTACTATTGAGGCTTCATTAAGTGCAAGTCTTGAGGTAAACGACCTGCTGTGTATGACTCTTGTAACAACATAGACACAATTGCTACGAAGAACAAAAAACTTGGTCAATAAACTTTGAGGATCAAAGAAATACGAAAGTTGACGAACTTTTTTCGATGAGTATTAAACTTGAGCGCAACGGAATTCATTACTTTGGATGGGACAGGATTATTTTGAGTCGGTGATGGGTTAGTTTTGGTGGAAACTATTATGTCACGTTTGCCTATGTGAAGGTATAATTATTTTGAAAAATTAAGTGAAGGTAAAAACTTACTCATCAAAATTTAATTACTCCTGAGTTAGTGACGGAAGTTGTCATTGTCCTACTTCAAAGTTGTAGTAGAATTATGACTTATGCACGTCGTACTCTGTGCTATCTGTGCCTTTGGGCGCGTTGCTACGCCTCCAAGAAAAATTTGCGCGCGTTTTAGTGTTACTAGCAGCCACCGGCGCCGCTGCCTATGTCGTGTGTTGCCTCGGGAGGATCATCTTTGTCCTCCCGTTTTCGACTATTCTAAAGTATAGAGAAAAGTTGAAGTGCAGCGTAACAATTACACCCTAGCTAAACCAGGTCGGGTTGCTAGTATAATAAAGATATAAATTCGAATTTTATCACATCTGTAACCTAGAGTTGACAAAAGAAATATCAATTTGTGATACTAAAAGTCCATTTATTCTCCATTCCAGAAACCTCACTGACAAATATCAGTTAATTATTTATTCTTTATTATATCAGTTCCTTCTTTATTATTTATTTACGTAGCGCTAATAGCGTAACATTATAATACTTGTAGGGCCCGGTATTCGATATTCGAATGCTGTATTTTTTATTACTTGATTTTATTAATTACTTTTGTGAAGAAATCCTTTTCAATCAACATCATTTATCGAACAAAATATAAGAAGGTTAAAAAATTAAAACATTAATTATTTGTTACTTCTGGTAAGGAGTAAACGGAATTTCAATTAAAATGAGGTTTTCTGACATTTCTTTTCCGGTTTCAATTCTTTTCAGGTGAACGCTTTTTCGGGTGAATATCGCCATCCATTGCCACCAACGCCGAACTACGGCATTGTTTGGTCCTTTAAAAACATTCGACCGAAAAAGATCTCCACGGAAAAGGAAGAAAAACGAAAACGAAATTAAAAAAAGCAACTAATTTTACTTTCTTTATTGTTTTAAATTGAGAGAAAAATTTTGAGATAGGAACATGAAATTATGATCGAATATTACTTATGTATTGAAGTCACTAAGAATAAATTTGTAGAATTCCAGATTTGAAAAGTGCAATGTCACTTCGAATTTTTACTAAATATCACAAAGTAAATAAGATATTACCATCGTTTTTATGATTACTTGCATTAAAATTATAACGAAATTTCAACCGCAACACAACAACAAAACCGATCGGACAGAGTCGGCTAGCTATTAATAAAAAATTGAATTATTGTATTATTTGTGAGATTTCAGAATTTAAGAAATATTTGGGAAGAAATATAAGTAGACAGGTAAAAATGCCTCTGAATTATATATTACTTGTGAAAAATTTGAAGAAATAAGACTCTCAACCGAAATTGCGGAAACATTCAGTCCAATAGCGAGAAATTCGTGTTTTCAAATAATCAACTTTTTGTTGACATTCTGTAAGAAAAAAATGAGTCTTAGGTGGCCTGCAATACAGAAACGTCATTGATGACGCGTACTAAATTTATTCTGAAGGAAAGAAAAGGAATGAAAATGCGTTTGAAATTTATTTTATTTTTTTCAGCTATTTCTATGTCCACTAATTTATGTAATACTTGTTTAGATAGCTTTTAAATGTATTTTAATCTTAATGACACAACGTTTCGACAAACAGATAAAAATTTAAAAAAATCACTGTGTAAAGAGCAAAATTACTTGAAGCTTTACTTCTAAAATCTAATTAACTTAAAAAGTACATTGCAGTAAATTTACGATCCTCCGCAGGTAAGTTGTCTAAATAATACAGCGCAGTTAAAAAATATGTTCTATCTGCTTCTTTGTACAGAAATTGTAATAAATATGATTATGTTATTTTTTATGTTATGTTATTAATGTTTTCTACATGTTAACATCTTATGTGCAACTAATGCCATGTATCCATATAAATGTATTGTCGTTATTTAGAATAATCTGATGAAATCGAAAACCTGATGACGAAACGTTGCGTTTTTAATTAAATGCGTTTTCAATCTGCCTAGAAATGGTCGTATTGTTTAATTTAGTGGAAAATGCGTTTTTCTGTTCAGAATTGATTATTTCTCAAGTTATTACAACCCTTCAAATCCTGCACATTATTACTTACAGTGCACTCTCTTTTGATAATATTTTATCTAGAATTATATTTTGCTCCTGGAAAAATTATGAGACGAAGTTGGTGGTATGTACATGAAGTTGATGTGAAGAGATTGCAGGGATGTTATTTTGCACAGATTTTTGTGAAAGCTTTCTTCATCGACGGAGGACAAGATGAGGTACGTCCCAGGGGGATGGGGGGAATATTTGGTTCAGAGTAAATTCGTTTGAAGAACTTTGTACTGACATAATTCATGAAAGTGGAAAATGATCCGATATCTAGGTGGGAAATATTGAAATTGATCACAAACCATAGTGCTACGGTTATTACAAATAATATAAATAAATTGTCAAAAAAGCAGTTACACACTGCGTATGACCACGTGGAGGAAAATAAACTAATTTTGCTCTCCGGAAATAAGCAAGGAACCATCCCGTCAACTCCAATCAAGGGCCCTAAGGCAGAGGCGGATTCAAAAATTTCAGCAATATTTCCTAGAGAAGATAAGTTAGCTACGAGTTATAATACTAATAGAATATCAACGTGTTTGTAATTTAACACAAAAAATTTATTTTACATGTACGAATTATTATCGAACTATAGATTAATCTGAGTATAGTGTTTACAAAACATAAGAATTGAAATAACGCTAAATTTTCTTGTTTCAATAAACAAGAAAACCTGTATAAGAAATTCGCCTCTACCCGAAGGAAAACCGGAGAAAAACCCGGGTCAGGATGTGTAGTTATTCTTCGTACAGTTTTGTTTGAGTTTGCTGGAGGGCTTTAACGGTGGTAGGGGAAGCAGTGGATGAAATTGGCGAGACGTACGTTAGAAAGGTGAAACCGTTATAGCGACGCTTTTAACAAGACTGAGACCAATACGAGTACAGTCTTGGTGTTCTTGCACTCTGTATCTTGTTCTTGCTCTAGTAATGTGAATCTCGGTTTGAGTTGTTGGGTTTTGATACCGATCTTGATTGAAAAATAATTATTAAATATTACCACAAATATAATCATTGTATTCTACTTGTGTTCTCCACCTTAGGCACCTCATGATTAAAATGGTTTGTTTGGAGAGTCTTTCTTGCTGTCTCAATATTGTAGATAATATCTTGTTCTTGACAATACAGTACAGGTAATTAAATAACTTACTTTTTATTTACATAATTTGTTTTTTGTCCAGTGCATTATATTTTTTATTTTATGAAGCTTCAAAAGTAAAGTTGTATCCAAAAAAGAAAGTTTCAAGGTCACTTCCGATCTGCACAAGCTAAATAAATCAATCTTTTTACTATCAAAAAATTTGGGAGAGCCTATTCTCTACGCATCACGACGATTTCTAGTGTCATAAGCGTGTGCGTATGTAAATAATTTTGTTACCCCTACAACTCATTAAAAAAATGAATGGATTAAAACGAAAATTGGAAAGTCACTTTTCATTCCCGTTGGGAATTATTATTTGTCTGCGCATTTAGCTGCATCATCGTTTACTTCGTGTTCATCTTTTCCGGTCGTTAAAAATAAATGTATTTTTAAGAAATGAATACATTTTTTTATGGAGCTTTAGGGCTCGCCAACATCGAGATCATTAGAACTCATGAAATGAATACAAATGAGTTTTGCGTATAGTCTATTCTTAAGATAAATACTGGGATGATCCCTAGTTTGATACTCCAGATTAGAGTATATAGTCCCCCTATAATTCTTATTTAATTTATGTGTGTATTTATACATGTGGGTATTATTATGTATGTATTTACTTATGTATGTATGTATTATTCGCGTGTGTACTATTGTTTATGTACGTACCATGTTTAAGTATGTATTGATGATCATCAGACGGAAGAGAGAGCCAGATGACTCGAGCTTCACCTCGTAATAAATCAGTTTACTATTATTATTATTATTATTATTAAAAATACTTTTTAAAAATAAAAAATATATTATTTAATTTTTCCAGCTTGAAATAATGTAAATTTGTTGATGATAATGAAAATACCGCGTAACAAATAAATAACTGACCCATTAGTTTTATCGTCGTGCAACATTTTGCCAAGCCCCTTCTCGATCAATCGAAAGTGTATAGAAAATGACCTGTAGGCAAAGATTAGTTGGACTGCACTGGCCTACGCTGAAAACCGCGTTCGCTATTACACAGCTCTATGTTAAGAACCCAAACACAATTTCGCGATCGTCATTATGTTTGTGACATGTGCCGTGAAATTACAGGTCAAAAATTCTTGCTTTCGTATTTCCAAAAGGTAAACTTTAGTCTCTTTCTGTCCGAGGTATCATTACAAATATGTTGTTTTTTTCGGGTAGGGATGGGATAGAATCTTCTAATTCAATTTTGTAGTACTTCTATAATTTGTTAAAGAATGCAAATAGAATTGCCTTTTTTGTAAGCTGATAAATTACCTCCCAGATGACACTACACATCCAGATCTATGAACGTTTATCATGTATCATTTAGTTTCTTACGTTTAGGCCGTGTTCTGCGTGGGCGACAAACGCGCGCGACAGCTTCAAGCGACAAGATTCAATCACACCTGTAGTTACGAGACTGTCCTGCGTGAGCGACAGCGTCACTGTAGCGCTACAAGCGCAACATTCGACGAGGCTTGAACTTCAAACATGCTCGAGTTTTGTCGCGGGTCAAACGCTACATTTTATTCACGACCTACTTGATCATACAAGAGATCATTGCATAAGTATGATCAAGTTGATCTTGATCTCATCGTGATCTCGTCCGAATCTTTCTAGGTTAGCTCACGGTTTTGTGCAAATTTCGAGATATAAAAATGTCTCTTACTGAAATTCTGATAGGAGAAGTTTGCAAGAGACGTCCCTTTTGGGTTCCCCCCCTTGTTTTTCGCATATTTTACGCGACTCCATCTGGCTTAAACACAGGACACTCAATCCTGACGACGTGACGCTACACTTTTGTCGCTCTCGTTTGTCGCCCACGCAGAACACGGTCTTACTTACCTTCAAAACTGAATGCTACATATTCGTTGTTTACGCCATTCAATGCTTTTATGGACAGAGAGCTCCCTCATTGTTACATTTTTATTAATGTAAATGTGAAATCTTCATATGGGTCAACTAGTAAGGTAACGTAATGACGCTTATTAGTTAAGTTGAAATATGAAAGGATGAATGAATTCTTTTAATTATAAATGCCTTCTCACGAGTGATTTGCGATTTGTTTTAATTGTCGTCAGTCAGTGGTGACGTCTCTGAATTCCTTCGGTTTATATGAATACGAGGAGTTTCATGTACTGAATGATTCCTTTAATAAAGAAGAAGCAATTAGGATAGAACATTAGAATTTGATAGATAATTTTAGAAAACGCACAAAAGAAAGTCAGAGAGATTGGGAGAAATTTCGTCCCGAAGATGGTTTTTCTTTCGCATTCATGTACCTCTACGTTTACAGCAGAACCCCTGTTAACCGGCCTGGGATCAACTGTTCCTCAGATTTACCGGTCTCTGCCGTGGAACAGTATTTTTTCTCTCTTTCAGCATATAATAGCTGGCAGGTAGTGACTCAAACATTGATTGTTTGACGGACCTTCCCTGGAATGTAAAACAGGGTGAGACGACGTTAGGTGTGCAATGTGTGTATGAGTTGTGGCGGGCAGAAAGGGGGAGGGGAGATCGCCAGTTTTATTCCCCTCTTGCTTCGGAACCTATTTTCCTATGAATCAATATGTACACACGTCTATTTTTCTATGAATTAATTTTTTCGTGTTCGTTTAATTATGTACGTACTTACTGTACAACAAAATGAGTTACAGTAACTTCTCATTTGCTTAATTATTCGTGTTAACCTGATCAAATCGAATACTCTTTTTTGAGCGAAAGACGATTTTTCACGGGAACCTCGAATTAACCGAGCAAACGGGTAACCAGCCAGGGAGTCAAACCGGTTAAGAGGGGGTCTACTGCATATGAGAACCGGACATACAGACGTAATACTGAGTTCCATAAAAAGTATTTTTCGTAAATATGTTTGGAAGATAGCAATATTTTCTGTGCTATTAATTTAATGTTATTATTTTTAAACGCAAATCGTGTTGCTTCAGAACAATTTCCCACTGGTTCACCAAGGTGACATTTTTATGATGGACCGTGTCGTGTAGCTTGACTGCTGTTGTGGCTTGCTTTTACGAGCGCGCTACATAGAAATAAATATGTAATTTATATATATACGCATTTTTTCTTTATATTATTTATTATGTTATTATATGTACGCCTTTTTAGGCATTTGCGCAACAATTCAATGATGAATGAGAAATGTACTTCCACAGCGGCATTTGCGACCATCCTCCAACGTGCTTGTAACTGCGCAAGAAAAATAATATTTTAACAGTATTGTAATTTACTAGGCAACGAGTTTTATCATGATGATAAGGGAGATAATGGGGTATGAAGAGGTCGCTCAAAAATCACGTCACGCGATCTCTGAGGACTTTGTTTTATCCCTGACCCCCCTCCCTCGTGCCCCTCCTTGACGTGACGTCACAAAACGACCTGTTCCCTCCCATCATAAACAGTAATTATCCATCTCCCATTATAACAGTAATTAAAGGAGATACTATAATCATTTGAATACTTAAGACGATTATAAAAGTCGTAGGTATCCCGCGGAGAAAACTCAAATATATTATAAGAGTTTTATTTTCATTATATGAAAATTTACCTCAATTGAAACATTTTTCTACATTTATGATGTACGAAATGCAACGTCACTCATTCTAAAATACCCCCGTCCCCCCTCATCACCAACCGTCGCGTATTACCCACTGCCTTCTCCTGCCCCCTTAGACCGGGACGTAATTTATGAACAATTCCCAAAGAAGTTGTACCGAAAAAGAATATACTCTTGTAAACATGTGAAATCTATGTAAATGGATGGAATAACGTATGTTGATATCGATGTTAGCTGTTAAAACAATCCTTACTGACTTTTTAAACAATGTAAAGACCTATTAAATATTTAGGTGAAGTAAATTGTCTCTTATAAGTGAATAATTTATATCGGAAAATAAGTAACTTAACGAATTTTTTAAATAGATATTTTATATACTGTCAGAAACCGACAATAATTTAAAAAATACGCTTATAGAGACCTCCGGACATCCTGAAAAGGTTCATTCTTTTTTGTTCGTA
Source organism: Laupala kohalensis (assembly GCA_002313205.1). Lineage (NCBI taxonomy): Eukaryota > Metazoa > Arthropoda > Insecta > Orthoptera > Trigonidiidae > Laupala > Laupala kohalensis. Next base: position 393,927 of record NNCF01126658.1, on the reverse strand, counting down.
ATTTTGGCCTTGTCCACCATGGCTAATTANCTTATAGAGACCTCCGGACATCCTGAAAAGGTTCATTCTTTTTTGTTCGTAATTTTGGCCTTGTCCACCATGGCTAATTACGTGATGGACATGCAGGTGAAGCCACGGTGGAATTAACTTGAGGTGTGACGTTGCGCATCTGAGTGGAGAGGGAAAAGTGTCGAGCAAAATCATTTGTCAGCCAAACCTCTCGCCGTCGAGATGGCGCGAAGAACAAAGACGATCGAGAACTGCGGCGCGTGGCGACGCTAATAACGATACGCGGCGGGAAATAGTGTTATAACTCGCAGCTCACTTTTTATCTTATCTAGGAACTTTTGCTGAAATTTTTGCAAAAGGCCTTAGGGCCCTTGATCGGAATTGATTCCGTCTGGAGGCATAGAGTCAATCTCTCACACGTAAAGCGAGCGCTTCTTTCGGCCCAAAGGGGTACCTATGCAAGGAATCACTCGAGCGTCGAGACTAACAGCGACGAGGGCACTTCAGGTACTCAGCGGCTGCAAATCCACAGGATCTGGAGGTCCGCTTCCGAAGCCACCTGTACCATCTCCGCAAGGGGAAGCAGGTTGTCATCGGCACCGAGTCCTTCACCAAGAAAACCAAAGGGAGCGAAGGGTAAGATAAGAGCCGCGCTAGTGAAGGACTGGCAAGCCCGATGGAATGACGATGAATGCGGGAGGGATACCTTTAGGTTCATTCCAAACGTGGAATTTGTCAGGAGGCACGCGTGGTTCAAGCCAAGTCCGGTGATAGTGCGAACTATTACTGGGTACGGCTCGTACAAT